>JAZKJV010009177.1:0-258614 GCA_037367405.1 Ottelia alismoides
TGGAAGAATTGATTTGATTTGATCTAAGTAGTACGTGTCTATGTACATCTCATTATGAATCTTATAAGATAAGTGAATCTTCTAAGATATGTGTGGCCTAAATTACGATGGGCACAAACAAATTTGATTCTAAACTACCGTGTGCCTAATCCTTAAGTTCGCCACTCAAGTCGAGCCCCACCCTCACCGGAGAGTGAAACAGGTCTCGACACACCACAAATAATGTCCAAGTCTCTTTTTTTACACACATGAGCTCTCAAACAAGAGCCGTTATAAATAAACAAATTACCTAAATAATTACAACAATTTACAAAAGCTCTCTCGAAAGAAAATTAGCAATTCCTTGATCTTCAACAGTCGATGCTCGTCACGTCCGTCGACCTCCGATGCACTCCAAGTCCACCGACCCTCGCAAGGAAAATGAGATTTACATTAGAGAGATAAAAAACAAAATATATACACGAATATTAAGAGAAATAATTGGAAGAAAATGGACTAAATACAAGGTGGCTTGGGGGTCAGACTATCCGAGTAAGTGAAATCTAAATCCAAATTTTTAAATTAGTCCCTAAACCATTTGCCTCCCCGACAACGGCGCCATCTGACGAGTCGCTAAATACGATAATTAATTCAGACACGTTGTAGTACGTGTACTTAGCGATTCAGTCAGAATCGAGAGAAGATCTCCGTGAAGAGTGTCTCAGCTTAATTTATATCTCGGGCAAGTCCAGGGTCGAACACAAGGAGGTAAAGGAACAACTTGGGTTTAATTTGAAAACTTATGTCTAGATTTTCAAGCGGTAATTTTTTTAGATTTTTTTAATGCAAAATGAAATGCCAATGCAAGTGAATTACGACACTAAGAAAACACACAACTAGGCCAAATTAATGTTAATGTCAAATCTGTTCAATTCAGCCAAATTATATTTTTCCTAGAGTCCTAATCCAGAGATGAACACCAAACACATTTTTTGTTTTTTAGGGTTAAAATGTAATAATGAAAAATGCACACTTTTTATGGGTATTTTCGTAATTTTTTCAAACAAACAGTAAGCAAAAATGATGAAAAATTTACTAGAATGAAAACATGATGCAAGGACACCACAATATTTTTTTGGAATTTTTTGACAAATTATGAATTTTTTTTGGATTTTTTATGAAAACAAAGTGACAGTAAGTAATTAATTCTTAATTAATCCACAATATCAAATTATCCAAAGAGAGAATTATCCCAAATAGGTATTTTCATATGGCATCCAGGAGACTTTAAATTTTGCAAAAAAGATATACTTGGATTTAATTAAAAATCAAATACAACAATCACTCCAAAATTTATTTTAGGCACAAGATAACTCCACTCTGGAAGAAATTTGGATAGTAAATTAAGCACTCTTCAGGGCATCATGTCTAATTTTTATGTAATTTTTAGAGCAGCATTGAGTCCGATATGAATTTAACAGCACATAATGGGTAAAATATGCAGAATTTCAGTTAGAAAATTTTAATTATTTACCCAAATATCACAAAAATATAAATAAATATCCAGATGATAGAGACTAAGTTGGTCAACACAATGACATTTTTTCTTGAATAAAATGGTGCTCAACAGATGTCCAAATTAATAAGCAAACACAGGGATCTTTGTGTAAAACATAAAATGGAATTGATAATATAAAACATGCACAAGGACTAAAAAGTAATTACAAACACTTTGCAGATAAAATATGCAAATTTTATAATAAAAAAATTAAAAGGAAATGGGACCTTCTTCTTCCTTGGGTGGCTGGAGATGAACCCAATAAGGAGGGAGGGCAGCGAGGCGGCCGACGGCGCGCAGAGGCCGGTGGCGCGCGCCAGTGGCTGGTGGCGAGCGGCAAAGGTGGGCGGAGCGCGGGATGGAGAGGACGGTTGTGCGGCGGCTGGTGTTGGAGCGATGGAGGAGGTCGGCGAGGGCAGCGAGGTCGGTTGGCGGAGGTGCGCGAGGGGTTGCGGCTGTGCACGACGGCTACGCGAGGTGGAGGCCGGCCGCACAGAGGCACGAAGGAGGTGGGCGGCAGAGCCGCGCACGGTGGCTGTGCTTGGAGGGAAGGGGAGGGGCGGCGGGCGTGTCCTGCGAGCCTCCTCCTTTTTTATTTTTTTTTTATTTTTTATGTTTTGATTAGAAAACTGCTATGATATTTTTTGAAATTTTTTTGTTTTATTTTTTTATATTTTTTTATTTTGTTAATTAGGGGATACACATGATGGGGAAAAACTTGATGTGATGATGGTATACGAAGAGGATATAAACAAATGAAGGTGTTTGGGTGAATGTGATGTAAAAAAATGAGAAAATAACAACGGTGATAAAATGAAAGGAAAATTTACCTACGATGAACGCGGTCGCCTTGTTGTGCTCACGAGAGCACGGTCTTCGCTCAAATCGCCGGCGTGCGATGAGCTCCAGCACGCGGTTGCGGCTGCGATGTTGGCCAAAAAATCAATGGATCTCACCGGAGAGAGGGCTGTCATCGCTCGACCACGGTTGCATCGATGTCACCGATTCAACTCTGGGAACTAGGCTCTCCTCACATAAAGATGGTTCAAGTGCAAATTGAGGAGGATGAGATGTATATAAAGAGAATGAAATGAGAGGTTATTAAAATGGTGGGAGGTTGTTTTATTAATGGAGTTGAATGGGAGGTTTAAAAAATAGTGGGATTGAATGGAGGTTTGTGGTAGAATGAGTTGAATGGTGGTTATTGTAGAGAATGTAAAATAAATAAATAAATAAATGAATGAATGAAATAAAGTAACCTACTTTAAATACAATAAAATAGATAAAGAAGGAAAAAATAGTGGAGAATTTACAAGGGAATACGTACAACATGTATATTTTTTGTTTGCTTTTTTGATATGTATAAGAAATATTTATAATGGAAAAATACAGTAAAATAGTATAATCAAAATACAACACAATCATAATTTTTTGTATTTTTAATAATTAGGAAAGATAAAATAAAAAATGAAGAAAAAATGAATATATACATAATATACAATGTACATCTAGGTCCCAAAACCCAACTTTTGTAAATGAGCTCCGATTTTAATGAAACCACTTCCGTTGGATACATAATTTTCTAATTGTACTTTAAAAGTGAATTGATGAATTTGGAGTTCATACAACGGGAATTTGGCTTGGAAGTTGATCTTTACGCCTTTTTCCTTTTCGGATCTAGGAGCATTTATTTGAGGTAAAATTTGTTTTATATTTTTTGTATTTTTATATACATGGTTATGAACATGTTTAAGAAAGAATTAGCCAAAAAGGAGTTGAAATGAAATTATTAAAAATACATGAAGTTTTGGGCTATTTACATGTGAAAAACTCCGCTGATTTTGTGGCTTTTTATTGTTAATTTTTTTGTACAATCTAATATATAATAATTAGTGTATTTTATTTACAAGAGTCATTTTGTTAATTTATTGATTTTATGGATATTTTTCTGGGATTTTACTAGGAGATTTTGCTAAGATCAAGATATTGAGATGATGAATCGTGGATTCTTCAGAAAGCTCGAAATGAGATATGGGTGTAGACACATTATCAAACCATTGGAAAGTGTAGTGTTGTAGGGATTTTCTTGTTTGATAGTTTTTCGGCCCATATGTTATTGATCTAGTCCATTTCCAACACTTATCTTTCCACTTTTCACGATCATTTTATGTCTAAGAGAAGAGTCACCATTGAATTTTTTTAAGAACATAACTTACTCATCTTTATACAAAATATATCTCAAAATAGGAATCCACTCTTAAAAAATTATTTCCAAAATCAAATTCCATGCTATATTATTTTACAATCTCGAATTTAAATCCTTTTAGTACATTTAAATATTCATTTGACATATAAGAAAATGAAAAGTCTATGAACTGAAAAAAAGCAAATGATAATAATACGAAAATATATACATTGTGATATTCATATTTTAACCAAAGAAAGTTTTAAAAGTGCACAATCACCAATCCCTCTTCTCCCACTCCATCTGTCTCTCTCTTGGTTTGCAAGCATGATGGAAGGCGGATATCCGACACTATAGATCAGATGGGTTCTTAAATAAAGCGAAGAAGGAGAGATGTGGGCTCTTGATTTTGAGGAAGATGGATCTCCAAGTGATTGGATTTCTTCTTCGTCGAGAACGAGATATGATAGAATTGGGGATTATCGTTGGTTGGGTGATGAATAACCATTCATCCACCTTTATTCATTCATTTAGGCTTTAAATCCCTAAATAAATATATGTAAATACAACTAACTTGTATAGATTAACAACTAACATTATTGTACAAATATCGTGTAAATACATGTGTTTAAACCCTAAATAGAAGAATAAAGAAAAGAAAGGAAAAATAAAGGAAGTATCACGGGTACTGACTGACAATTAACCCCAAGACCAAGTCAAATAATGACTAGGTCGACCCAAAATAAAGTAGAGGGATATATAGTGAAATATTGTACATAAAAAAACATAAAACCCTGATTATTTTAAAAAACAATATAGTGTGTCAATAGCCTAAATTTCTACTATTTTATTTATAATTATACATACCTCAAATAATAAGTATTCAACACAAAACTTGTAATATGAATGTATAGAAAATACAAAAAATATTGATAGAAATAAATCATGCACAAGTCACCTGGTATACTCAGTTGAAAAAGTTGCAAACATAACTTCATTGATCTATATCTTCTCCATAGGAACTCAAATTGAACCAAACTTACCTTCATTGTATTTTAAATTAAAATATTTTTCAAATGAAGGTCGTTCATTTTGATATAGAGCTAAGATGCAAAAACCAGCTAATTTGGATATCTGGGTACTAGTACATATGTATATAAAATCATTTTATTTTTTAATCTCTTTATATTATTAAATCGTTTTACATAGTATATAACATCTATAATTGATACAAGTAGAAATTAAAAGCATAAAAAATAAACAATAAACTCTATATATGTATAACATACTTATGTTATAAATACCTATATTTATTTATATGTATAAATTAAATATTAAAAGTACCATAAAAATAAGTAAAAATGTATTAAATAATGTCGTAAATAAAAAATTATGTAAATATAGTAAGATGTATATATTAACAAAATAAAATACATAATATACACATATATATACCTATAAATAACAATATATAATAATAGACTATATTAAATAAGGTTGTATAAATAAATAAAGATCATTACAAAATAGTTTATAAAATAAGATATATTTTTCATGTTTTGAGTTTTTAAAGATATATTCATCTATTATTTTATTTAAAGTTCCTTTCGTTTTTATTTCCTTTTATCCTGTAGTGGACCATGTGAACCAAACATAGGTGAAGGAGTGTTGAAAGCTGGTCAACACCCCCTCTACTGCCTAGACCAGTTGTACACTCTGTAACCCCTCTCTTCTCCATGCTTTGATTGCCTCGATCCCTTCACAAAACTTGTTCGTCAGATAAAGCTCTCCCACGCCCAATCATACGTCTCATCAACATCTAGGCACATTGTCCCTCTCTTCTAAAAAAATTTCTTCTTCTACCTCCAGCTCGAGTTTGATCCATTTTCTTCCCTCGTAAACCCAAGAGTGCATTGTTGGAGTGGACCCTGGTGACAGGAGGCATCCCCCAAGTGTTCCACGACGGGAGAAGGAATGAGTTGGCGTGATTACCATCCTCGGATTTCTTCTCAAGCGAAGATCAACTTCCAGGTCTCTAATTCGTCGAGGCTTATGTATTCTTGGCTTTTTCATTTTATACTTTAATCCTTATTGTAGTTTAGCATTTAATTCTGGACAATTTCATCTTGTTTGACCAAAGTCCAAAAAATATAGTTCGATAGAGCTCTAGGCTCCAGTCATGTTCACTAGGATATACACATGTTCCGACCACGCAACCAACCCATCTTCTTCCCTTTTTATTTCTTAATTGATCCACATGCCCATATCTTCTTGATTATGAACGAATCTAGTCTCCATGTCTCATCCTCTGCTGCATGTTAGAGACATCCCTTTCCGCCCCCTGACCTTGCTAGTCAGCTTCATTTTTTAGTTGAGAGCTTCACCCTCGAGACCTATATCTTTTTGTGCAGGTGTGAGCCACAAAGCACCCCACCTGGGGGAGATTTGATTTGAAACTCTATCTCTAGGTGGATCGAGAAAAAGCAAACCTCCAGGTCTCTATCAACGAGGGTTGGAGCTATCTAAGGTACCTGTAGAGGTGGACGGGCCCAGGAATTTTTACACCCTCTAACAGCGAGAGGGGTTGCCATAGCAGGAGAAATAACCGATATAATATCGGTCAGGGGAAAGTTATTCCCCATTCTTCCACGCAACCTCAACACCATTGGATGAAGAACATGCCCCAGATCTAATCTACTAGACCGTGTGATCATAACGAACCGTTACATCGTCGGATCAGATCTAATCTCTGTCATCCATGTGTGTAAGTAAAGCGGCCTCAAGTGTCAGACCAATAATATAAAAACCCCAAAAATATTTTGTTTTCATTATTTAACTTTATTTAACTTATTACAAAATCCAAAAAACATATTTTATATACCATTTATGTATTATATATATTTTCTATATCTATATTATTAATTATCATATCTTAAAAAAAGAAATTAAAATTTTGCAAAATAAAAAAATTAAAAAATAAAAACATATAAAAAAATATAAAATTAAAAATAATAAAGATTTAAATATAATTAAAACCCATCAAAAATAATTTAAAAAACCATAAAAATAAGAAAAGATAAAATCTAGAAAATTTTTATTAGTTTGTAATAAGTAGTAATAATTTTCTACTTACGTTTACTTCCCTCTATTCGACACTCTTCTCTACTTACACCTATACACATTTTAGAAGATTTATAATAAATATTGACTCACATTTATACATTGCTTTACACTTGCTGTGGGTTGATTGTAGATGGATTGAGAGGTTGGTCGTCACAGCGACTACTATTCTAGCATTGTTAAGAACAATAAACTAAGCACTCGGTTTATCATTTGGTAGAGGCATGAACGAGGAAAGTATTAAGAGTAAGATGAAGGGCTAGGGCTAGAAGTTGCGGGCGATGGAGTTGGAGGGATAAGGAGATGGGCGAGCTATTGGAAGCGGTAACGAATGAATGAGAGAGGATGAGTGGTTGGGTTCTTGGAGAATCATAAGAGTAGCAGTGGAAGTTGACGAGGATGAGGTAGAACAGTGGGGGCTCGAGCGTTGGGGATGGTCGGTTGGAGGTAGGGGATGAGTTCGGATCCATTGGATCATGGCTCGATCCAACGGTTGGGAGTTGTCACTTGTGTGGCACGTAAGGAGGAAGAAGATTAAGTAGAGGAGGGCTCAGTCATTGGATCTAGGTTAGATCCAATGGCTACGATTAAGGGAGAGTAAAGAAGGGTTGACCGGGGAAAAGGAGTTTGACTAGGGACTTTTAGTGGCGAATGGATGCAAGCCATGTGTATTTTTGACTGTTAACCATGCAGAAAATGCAAATAAAAATGAGTAATAAATAATAAAATTGTCCCAAATTTAAAATGATAAAAAGACAAATTGTATATGTTAAATAGATGTAATATACTCATGAAGGACTCAAATGCATACGAACTCAAACACAAGATATATGTTTTTTATGACATTATATATAATATAGATTCTTTACTTTTATATTTTATATATGATTTTCTTTCACCAATTAATGCAAGCAAAGATCAAACATGATGTAGAATAATGAAGCACAAATACGTTTTTTTGGATTTTTCTGAATGAGAGATAATTAGAAAATGCGAGATATATTCGGATAAATTGGCTAATGTTCTCAAATTAGGATCTACATTTTTCTTTGTTTTTTTTTTGTTTTTTTCTATTTTTTATGTGATTAGTTAAAACCTATTGTGAAATAAATAGATAAAAAAGAAATAAAAAAAGACTTAATTATGCACATAAATTACAAGTTAAAAATTAGTGAATATGCATAAACAACTTCAATAGCTAGAAAGCTTTGTGACGAAGAGACTTTGAAAGGGTAGAAATGCTAAAAGAACTTCAAATATCTCACAAAAACATTGTTGTTTCTTTTCTTTTGAGAATATAAAATGTTTTCTCTTGGTTATGTGTCTCAAACAATGAGCCTTGGGACTGTCACATCTAGGACACATCTTAGAAAGACTCTACGCGATAAATTCCAAAATAACTTCTTTCCCGTAAATATGGTATTGACTTTTTTAAAGGAATGACATTTCAAACTATTGAGGATGTAAAGACTATAATTGTATGCTCTTACGCATCAACTGTTGGAGGCTTAAGGTGTACCACAATGTGTATAAAATCAGATATCTGTCAAAAAGTGAGAGTGGTAAGTCATTACTAATCTACTCATTGAACTCCAAAAATATTTTTCCGAACGAGAAAGCTTGAAATGAGCAATGGGCGTAGGCACATTATCAAACCACTAAAAATTCTTTGTGTTGTAGTGGTTTTCTTGTTTGATAGTTTTTCAGCCCATATGTTGTTGATATGATCCATTTCCAACACTTATCTTTCTACTTTCATGATCATTTTATTTCTAAGAGAAGAGTTGCCTTTGAATTTTTTAAGAACATAATTTGTGCATATTTATACAAAATACAGCTCAAGATAGGAATTCACTCTTAAATAATTATTTCCAAAATCAAATTCTACGCTATATTATTCTACAATCTCGAATTCAACTCTTTTTAGTACATTAAATATTCATTTGACATATAAAAGAAATGAAAAGTCCATGAACTAAAAAAAAGCAAATGATAATAACAAGAAAATATATGCAATGTGATATTCATATTTTAACCAAAGAAAGTTTTAAAATTGCACAAAATAAAACGCAAACACCAATCAAGAAAGTGGTTGTCAGAAATGGTATGCCAAGTTTTGTTAAGAAATAGGATAAAATTTTCCCACTTGATATACATAGGTTATACTAACAAATACGAAATACTTCTTGCAGGGTGATTTGGTTTCAATACAAAATATGATCCTTTTACATATCCAATGAAAACCTAAAATTTTTCTATTATACAATAATATTTATTCATGGATTATTATGACAAATATTTTCCATTCATTGTGTCAACTTCAGGAAAATAATAAAAGTATTTCTTTAATTCTTTGTATTTAATATGTAGAGAGATTTACAAACATATTTCATATTTTATCATTGTAAGTATGATGTAAAATTTCTAAGTCACTAATAATAAAAAATGATATTTCAGCCTCATGTTTGAAGTAACATTGTCATAGCGCGTTGATGATGTTAAAACTTTTGATTTTTTTATCTTCAAAATAAAAAAAACAGTAGAATTATTGAGACTACCTACGTCATGATGGAGGAATGCTCTTACTAGGTTGGGCCGATATTCTTTCTAAGATCATGATGGTGTGCCAGAGTTTAAAATTTAAATCTTTACTAGCATTCTATATTTTTTGATTTCTATCCCACAGCAAATGTTGCCATTACAAGTGCATTTATATCATGTACTTGATATGGAAATGACAACCGAATGAGTTGGTCGCGGGAGACGACCTTGTGGTTGCTGCTGACTCTGAAAAATGAAACCAACGCCACGCCAGTTACCATCATCCATAAAGAGAGAGAGAGAGAGACCAACGCGAATGGCAAAATCCATAATGGTGACAGAGAGAGCGGGGAAGGAGAAACATGTGGACGTGTCCTCTGGCTTTTGTCACCATATGATCATTCACTTCTTGGATGGTTGGATGGTTAGTCGAGGTCTAAAACAGGGGGGGTTTTATATTCACACATTCTGTCATATTTTTTCCCCGTCTCCTTTCTTTCTCCGCCTTGCGTTTTCTGCTCTGCTCTTGCAGCTCACAGTGGCGGTCTAAGCCGAGGTATCTTCTACTTTGCTGGTGTTTCCTCCATTTTTGTCAGCTGGGTTGCTCACGCTCAACAAATATCATTCCACTTGGTTGCTAAATTTGTTTTGTTATGGACGAGTGATGAATTCCCCTTTGATCGGAATTTAGGGATGCTCTTCTTCCCAAGATATACGTATATATAAGCCTGTTTGATTTTAGTTCTAGTCCCCTACTTGGGTTATTTTTATTGATAAATGAATTCCCCACGTTTTTTAAATGGAAGTAGTTGCTTTCACGAATATTTAATTCGGTAACCGGAGGTTTGTGGGGATGGATCTTCTGGTCTGAGGAACACGCTTAATGGTTGTTTGGAGTAATCACATGGATTCTGGTCCCTCTTCGTTTTTCTTGCCTTTCTATCTTTCGGCTTTGGGTGCCAGTAAATTGCTGTACTCGTGGTTCTCTGTGATAGAACAAAGTGGCGGATGCTGCAGTGCTCGAAGACTTGATTCCCTTCGGACTCCTCTCCACCCCACGGTGTTGCCGCCGACTTCACCATCCATCACCGCACCACCATCTTCGATGGCCCTCCACTGCTCTCACCTCGCGTCCTCCCCGTGTTGATTCACACTGCGGCACCAGCCCAACATCCCTGTTGACCCCATCAAGGTCTTAACATATTTGAACATTTTAGATTGCATGAAGCATCATATATTTATATTTGTCATAACATAATCTAGCATTTTTTATTGCATCATGCAAGCCCTTCTGCGATCCTTCATTTACATGTGTTCTTGCTTCAGTTTCTAATATCTGAATGAGAGACAATGGTAAAAAGTATGTAACTTAAATTTGTCACTGTATTGAACAGAGCTGAACATACTCAGCTGTTAATATGTTTAATTGGACCAATTTTAGTCAGTGATCGGATCAGTAGGTGGTGCTCTGTTTTGTCTAACATTTTCTTGACTGCAGTTTACATTATGGGAATCTCAATGATGAGGTTAATGCCGGTGATATTGTCGTGGTGTGTTATCTTTCTATTGTAACATACTATGTTCATCTTCTTAACTTCTGAGGACCTTTCCTCACTTGATTGATTATGTGTGTTGAAGTCTGGTAGTTCTTATACTCTAGTTAGGCCCAACTTAGAATAGGTTCTGAATCAACATTCGTTTTTTTGATAGATATCATGTGCTTGGTTTTGCTCTTTGATGTTTAGGAAGATCCTTTGAAGTCTGCTTATCAGTCCTTTCATCCATAAAGACTAAGTGAAATGAGCTCAACAAAAGTCAAAAGAAAAGTGGGTAAGTATGAGCTTGGAAGGACCATTGGGGAGGGAACATTTGCAAAGGTAAAATTTGCAAAAAATACTGAGACAGATGAGCCCGTCGCTCTCAAAATCCTTTGCAAAGAGAAAGTTCTTAAGAACAAATTGGTTGAACAGGTTAGTCTCACATCTCTATAACTTTTGTGCATTCTTTCCCTCTCATTGCTGTTCATTAGCCTCTTCAATGAAGCATGATTTTTTAAAAAAAACTCATTGTGCTGTCTAGTCTGAAAGTTGTCACGATCTCATGCTATTCGGGATAATTGTGCCTAATTTCACCTATCTTGGAACACCATCATTTCCTAAATAATAAAATGCAAAGCTTGTAAGTAGAACATAGTAAACTAATTTGTAAATAAAATTCAGCAACATCTTCAAAAATTCATAGTTCTGTCACAACAAACAAGGAACCATTCGAAGCTTGTAACTAGATAGATGACCCAATCTTTGTCTATTTGTTGCTGGCTTTCTATATTGTCTGCTTCCACTGATCAGTAAAAAAATGAATAATATAGTGGTGAGTCTAGACTTAGTTAGATGCGTAAATTAGTTCAGTCATATGGAGGGTGACAAGCCAAGAACCTTCTATTGTTGCATTAGCATGGGATGAAATATTTATGTTTTTCTCATTTCATTCTTCTCATGTATCATTTTTCCTTTTCATTTATCTTTTCAGATGTCTTTTATTTCGTCAAGATTCCTTTCTTCACATTTATTTCTCATTTTACAGATCAAGCGTGAAATTGCAACCATGAAATTAATAAAACACCCTAATGTTGTTCGTCTGTATGAGGTAACTTGATTTTATTATTTTGATTTTTGTTTTTGTAAGATAATTTCATTTCTTACCTAATTCGTGCATGAAACTTCATAGTGTTCTCAAATTACTGATGCTTTTTGGGTCCCGTCCTTACTTGAAGGATAGTTCCATATCTTTCCATTTCGGGGTTGATTTTCCTATATTTGTTGTGGTTGATACATCCCAAAATTGATCCTATGCTCAAAAGATACACATGCTATATTAGATATGGTTGCTTGACTCAGAGAGAACAAAGTAGGGATAGATCCTTTGCTTGCCTGACTCAGAGAGATACACAGTTGATCCTATGGAATGCTATATTAGTTGTTGATTTTCCTATATTACTTGACTTAGAGTTTAAACCATTCTTGATCATTAGGATCTTAGGACTTAATAACTTAAACTCCCTAGTTTGAAAGATACACATGCTATATTGCATGTAGCCAACAATACACATGCACGATTGCATAATCATTGTGATGAGTCGATGCTTCGCATGAGGAACATGGATGGGAGGTTGGAGTTTGGACCTGATTTAATGATGCTCGAGGATGAGATGAGATTAAGGATTGCTTCATGAAACCTGAGTGCCAACACTTTATCTAGTACGAGAACAAGGTTTTTATACTATCTTGATTCAAAACCTAAGTACCACTATGAGTAAAGCCATAAAAATGTTGATCACTATGCACCATCTTGATAAAAGCAATGGAGCTAGCCGAAAAGAAAAGAGAAGAAAAATATTAAAAAGAAATCTCATACATTCCAAGAAACATTCAAAGAGCTTATGTCAATGGCGAGCACTCCCAACCTTTACAATGTGTCGACTTGGACCAACTCAGTTAGGCTTTATGAGTCAGGCAAGCATGATAAAAAGTCTCTACATCATTAGCGCTACAAGTCTGGGAGTTGAAGGTACGATAGGCACTCAAAAGAGGCACATCCCGATGTATCCCAAAAAAAATGCAGATGACTCGAAATTCTTGACGGATATACCCATTAACATCAAAAATACATGTGTGTATTAATAGAGTACTTGAGAGATCATTGCTGCTATGAGAGGATAAAAGAAATGATGCAAATATATATCCTCCATATTTGGACATTCCATCTGGCATTTTTCAGTCTGACAACTAAAGAGACAGTAGAATGAGTGGAATGAAGTGAGACTCTATTTATTCTCTAGAGTCGAGGGTTAGGTTCTTAGGAAGATCTTTTAAACTGGAATCTCAAGCGAAACTTTGACTCTAAACTTGTATATTCAATCCACTCTAATTATTACATTCGTTATATTAATGTATAATGAGAATATGATAACTAGGGAAGTTGACTTCCTTTTGAATAAGACTTGGGTAAACTTAGAATATAAGAGTCACATAAAACTCGTGTCCTGGAAATCTAGTCTTGTAATTCACATACACAATTAGGGATTCAACTCTTATTCATTCTTTATATATTCGAGGACGAGCAAAGTTTAAGTATAGAGGGTTCTCAAATTCATCATCTTTATTTCTACGAATTACCCCTCTATCTTAAACTAATCAATTGACTTAATAATTGATTCACCTATTTTAACAATTAACACCTTATAAATAAATAAGGTTAATTAATGTACATAAATTAATACATTTTTTGTGTTTAAAAGTCCATTTATTTTCTTTGTTTTTATTATTAAAAATTCTATAAAAATTAGAATAATATTATATATGATATATTTCACATTATACATTACGTAAAAATACCAAAAAATAACAAAATAAATAAAAGAAGTATTTTTATTTATTAAAAATAAAAATGACGAAGCCTTCGCCCACTATAAGTAGGATCGACTACATGGATTCTTGGTCAAATCCATGTTGAAAGATTCAACTATTTTTTATGATGGTTGTTGACTACCTAACGCAACCCTTGCAAGGGGGGGAGGGGGATTTGAACCCTAGTATTTTGGGTAGTAGGTACATTGCACCATGATTTTATTTATTAAAATTACTTACAAAAATATTAAGTACGTATATATAATGTATTTTAACTTTGAGTTCTACAAGAAAGTTGTAGATCTTGAAAAGATAAATAATTTTCATTTTGAACACTTTTTATTTTGAAGCCTCTAACTATTTATTATCTAATTTACAAGATTTTCTTCAATTATCTATTTTCTTATTGGGTGATGTAGCCCAATCATCTTCCTCCACGTCGTCGACCCTTCAATGTCCCCCACCTCCATCCTGAGCCATATGATCTCTTGATCAGATAACACTTATCATCCAAAATCCACCTTAATCCTGACTGCTTGATAATTTGATCAAGTGATCTCCAGTTACCCATTCGTACCCCATTATGGACTATTGGATCACCTGATCCAACAATGTCTATGCTTCATCTTCCTCTATCAGTTGCCCTTGCTGAGGGACATAACACTTCGTCGGGGCAAATTCCCAATTTCTCTCCGATTGTCAAAGTATCCTCTCCATGTGATTCTGGTACTCCAATGTAGGCCATTCCTCCCTCATCTTTGCCTTAACCCCCCACCTTCACATTACTTCTCACGAGAGGCATATGGAGGCAGTTGAAACCACCTCCGACAACCACCTCTTCCACCGATCAAAACTCTCATCAACCACCATTCATGATCATCCACCCTCTGTAAGAGAAACCTCCCTAGTTTCAACTTCCTTCCATTGTCAAAATGATGGTTGAGCGAAGCCATAACGTCAAGCGCATGTCTGACGATATCTGCAGTGTTTCACTATGTCGTAACACCATTCCATTGATGCTGCTCGAGCTTCAAGTCCAACTGACTTGTTAAGTGACGAACAGAGGTCCTCTAGACCTCGTTCCCATGATGATTTGACCGCTTTCGATCTTTTTTTTTGTCTTCAGGTAACCCCAGTCCCACCATTTCCGTGTTAGGCTTGATGTTTGTCCATTTGTTATAAGTAATGCACATTTCATCTCCTTTGTTTACTTACATCTACACCATCACTAACCATCTAGTATTCATGTGCATCACCCCCCGAACCATCAATTTTCCATCTAGGCCCTATTCCATTTCGATTCCCTTCTCCTTCTTGTAAAGAAGGAGAACCTAAATAGGACTTCTATTCCTTACCCTTTGATATCCCTCCAAACCTCATCATTCACCCAAAATCGCTTCTGCTATATACTCTAATGCATGTAGATCCCTTAAATACTCAATGGTCAAAACTCTTGGAACATCTCCGATCTTTGCCTCCATCTCTGAGGAGCAGCCATCGTCTCATTGATACCGCCACCTCTTCTCCTCTGTACCCTCACCATCGCTTTCGCGGACCTTCAAGAAAGCTTCTTCGACTCTCAACAGGGGTGTGAACCTAAGGATGACTTAGAAGCTCGCTGAAGCCCATGCATTTCAGTCGTGTCGTGGAGGAGGAGTTCCTAGATAGCGGTCACCATTCGATCATATCATCTCAATCCGACCATACATTTTTGATTGAAGATCGAGCCACCGCTTCAAGCCTAAGCCTCGGAGTATCCAAACCAGATCTGAAGTTACAAGAGTGTGCTAAGTGGCCTGCACCTCCAGAGCACTCCGATTCTGAGCCCCTCAAGCATCTCGCGTGCATTCCTGGAGATTTTGCACAACAACCCTGTTGGTTCTCCTCTTATTCCAAAGATACCCCCACACAAGTGGTAAACTACAAGATAAGTAGCCATCTATTCATATTTGCATTTTAATCCCCATTGGATCTAGTTGTGATTGTTTTAAGTATTTTTAATTAAGTTTTCTTTACATATATGACCTTGTATTATATGCTTATTATCTCGAACATCTTCTATACAATTTAGATGAAATTGGTATCATTTAAAAGCCTATTCCATGACCTTTGATGTCGTATGCTATTGCTCTAAATTGACTCTTATACAGTACATTAAAAATCAGAGAAGTATAATGCTTTTTTATGATTTAATTTAAATGCTTCTTCTATACCTTAGTGTGAGTTAATGCCAATCTTTATTCATGATTCTTTCAATGAACTTAGACTTCATTAGGTTATTCAACAATTGCTTTCTATCATCATTAATCTATTTTGACCTCAAATATTCATTGAGTAATTGAGTTACTCCATCATCTAGGCATTAATTCATGTAAGTGAACTTGAAGCTGATTAAATTAGAGTTAATGAAACCTTGATTACGGTTGGATATTGATTTAGTGATTCAGGTATAGTATTAATGTTGTGATTGTAACCTGTCTGAATTATATAACATTCTACTATTTTGTAGCATCTAATTTATTTAACTTGCATGATTAAAACTTCATAAAAAATCGTGCATACATTCTGTCGCGCATCCTTGACCTAGATCTCTCTATATGGTCACTTGACCATGGTGTTTAAGCTTTAATTAGATTTACTAATAGCTCGTGTCCTTGAGTTCGACCCTAAACTTATCTAGGATAAATGTAGGCTCACCTCTCTCCACAGGATACTCATCTTGATTCTGATCAACTGATAGGCGACCGTATTACAACGAATACACGTTAATTTAGTCGTTTAGCGATTCATCATGCTGCAAGCATAAGAAAGTCTAGTGTCGGATAGGACAATTAACTAATGACTTGAACTTAAAGATTTTTTGGTTGCGTGAAGTTTAATTCTAGGTCCCAAGCTAGCAAGTAATTAATATATTGGGTTCTCGCACAGCCAGCTAGAAAGGTTGTTTGACAGGGATAAAAGGGATGTCTTTATTAATCCTGAAATTACTCTTTGGAAAGGTTCAGGATGTGATAATTTCTTTGATTGTCATTTTTAAAATATAACTAATTTTTTTACTATCTTACTCTAGTTGAACTAAAAGGAAGAACCTCCACATGATCTTTATTGATTTGGAGAAGGCTTATGATTCTGTCCCACGAGAGATATTGTGGAGAGTGTTGGAAAAGAGACAAATACCTGTCCTATACATTAACCTCATAAAGGACATGTATGATATGGCTTTATCTTGTGTAAGGACCCCGTCTGGGAAGATTGGATATTTTGACATCAACATTGGTTTACATCAAGGTTCTGCTTTGAGTCCATTTCTTTTTACTTTGATTATGGACGAGTTGACCAGTCACATTCAGGATGAGTTACCTTGGTGTATGTTATTTGCTGATGATATTGTGTTAATTGACGAGACTAGAGACAGAGTAAATGAGAAGCTTGAGGTCTGGAGACATGAGTTGGATACTAAAGGATTTCGTATAAGTAGGGCTAAGACAGAATATATGGAGTGCACCTTTGATGGAAGCAATGGTGAAGGAATCGAGGTGAAGATTGGTGACGATAACATTCAGAAGAGAGATTCCTTTAGATATCTGGGATCTATTATGTAACATGATGGGGAAATTGATGGAGATGTTACTAATAGAATAAATGCAGGCTGGCTAAAAGGAGAGGAGCCTCTGCTGTTCTCTGTGATTAGAAAATTCCTTTAAAGATTAAAGGAAAGTTTTACAAAGCAGCCGTGAGATCTGCTATGCTTTATGGATCTGAATGTTGGCCTGTGAACCATAGACATGTGCAGAGAATGAATGTAGCAGAAATGAAAATGCTAAGGTGGATGTGTGGACACACACGTAAAGATCGGATTCGGAATGATGAAATCAGAAAGAAAGTTGGCGTATCTTCGATCGAGGATAAGATGCGAGAAAACCGCTTAAGATGGTTTGGACATTTGCAAAGAAGATCAGCTGATGCACCAGTTAGGAGATGCGAGTGTTGGGATGTTGAACCGGCTAAGAGAGAGTGAGGACGGCCCAAGAAGTGTTGGAAAGAGACCATACGAAGGGATCTTAGTTTTGTGGATGTAAGCCCGAGATTGGCCCAAGATAGATCTGAATGGAGGCGAAGAATCCATGTAGCCGACCCTACTTAATTGTGGGAAAAGGCTTTGTTGTTGTTGTTGTTGCTGCTTACTCTAGTTGAACACTATCCCTTTGAAAGAAGACTTGTTGTGGTGTCTCATTCTTTTTCACAAGGCGAAATATGGAAAACCATTGTTGCTGCTGCCCTGCTGCCATGGAAGTGCCTTCGAACTGCATGTAGTTTTCTGGCATGATCTCCTTGTGGTGTTCCATGACCACTAGTGCACCACCATGCATGGGTCTTGATAAATGGACCTAATGCGGCCGCCTTGGCATCCATGGCATGCAATCTTCACTCGCTCCAATGCACATCTTTAGTGCAACATGACTTTGGGAATTAGGGCAAAATAAGTCCATAATTTTGTGTTTTTTATTTATCCCATGTGAGCTCCAATTCGATATTTAGGTTGAATGATTATAGAGATCGATTAAGGATTGTTAGGTTTACTGTAGTTTCCATTAAATTATTTTGTAAGTCCACCCTTTTCTATATATACATAAATTATTTTTAAAATTGAAGTTCTCTTCCACTCTCCTCTTTTCTTCTTCTATTTCTCTCATGCATTATGTGCTTCTCCTTCAGGAACCCTGCAAAACAGGAACATCCTCTCCTTCCACAAAATAACCTTATTTCATCCATTGCACGATTAGTGTTTTACATTAAGTAATGTGAGTTTGAAAATTAGGGTAAAATTAGGGTTTGTCATACAATTTAAGTTCATCGTTTTATGTTTTTATTTAAATAAATTGAGATCACATGTGATTTCTAATTTAAATTTATGTGGAATAATTTCATGGATAGATTAAGGTTTGTTAGGTTTTCATACTTGCGGCCGATGTTCTGTCCGATATTACGGATCGTGTCGTCAGCCGTGGCATCTCTTGCGGCTACTCGAGGGAGGGGGTGCTGGTTCCGATCATTCAATACGCTGACGATACTCTTTTCCTCATCGAAGGGGGTGTTGAGGAGGCTAATGGCATGGCTGTGGCTTTAGAGATCTTTGCTGAGTTGTCGGGATTGTTTAAGAATGACGCAAAGTCTGTCTTCGTCCCTTTCGGCCGTGCGGAGTAGCTAGCAGATAGACTCGAGATGGTCTTGGGTTCGGGCCGCGCTTCCTTGCCGATTGATTACTTAGGCACGCCTTTGACGCTAGGCAGGACAAGGATGCACGATTGGCTGAGGGTGGTGGAGAAGGTTGAAGTAAGGCTGGCTGGTTGGAAGGCCACTATTCTTTCGAGGGGTGGCAGATTGGTCCTTTTGAAGGTCATCCTCTCTTCCATCCCCATTTATTTTCTTTCCAACCGCAAGATGCCTAAGGGGATTCGGGCACGACTGGAGAAGTGGATGCGCACCTTTTTGTGGGGTAGCCATGCGAGCGGAAGTAGAGGGATCCATCTGGTGGGGTGGGAGGATATCACGCATCATAAGAACCATGGGGGCATGGGGGTGAAGTCGCTCGAGCAGATGAATGAAGCGTTTTTGCTTAAGTGGGCTAGTAGGGTATGGGGGCCGGGGGATGATCTCGTTTGCACGGTGGTCCGTAGGATCTATGATGAGAGGGGGGCGCCGCCTTCGCAGCCCGGCAACCTCGCCGCCCCGACCCCCTTCTGGCGGGGCGTGGTGAAGTCTTTCGTGAATAACATCGCCCTTTTTAGGCCGGTTCTTGGGAGGGGGGAGTCCTTCTCTTTTTGGGCAGACGATTGGTCGGGGGGGGGGGGCTCTGCTCTCGTTTCTCTCGTTTGTATGCGATGGTGGAGGAGAAGTTCTGCTCGGTTGCGGAGTGTTGGGCGGACGAAATCTGGTGCCCAACTTTCTTTGCTAATCTCTCCGACCAGAGATTTGAGGAGTTCTTGGCCCTGCTCGAGGCCGTGCGGGAGGTGGGGCCTCCTTGCAAGGGGTGGGATCATTGGTGTTGGTGGGAGGGGCCGTTCTCGGTCAGGGGGGCCTATGGGGCCATCTCCAGGCCGCCGCCGGCAAACTCGGAGTTGCTGATCAGGGACTTTGCAACTATCTGGGCTCTCAGGCTTCCTGAGAGAATTGGTGTCTTCATGTGGTTACTCAGGAGGAAGAGGCTAATGACGCGAAATCGGTGCGCCAAGCTTCTTGGCGTCATTGCGGACAGGTGCCCGATTTGTAATGCTGCGATCGAATCTGTGGAGCATCTTTTTTTCTCATGCCCCATGGTCTCTCAAATATGGCAGGAGGTGGGCTTAGCGTGGTGCCGCAGCGACGACTTTCAAGCCTTCTGGAATTCGATCCATGCAAATCTGAACAGACCAAGGAGGGAGCGGCTTTATCCCGTGGTCATTCTATGGACGGTTTGGCGGGGAAGAAACAACTTGCTGTTCTCGGGTCAAAGATTTTACAAGGAGAACGTGGGGGTGTTCGCTAAATGCATGGTCGAGGATTGGATGTTGTAGTGGTTTTGTTGTAGTAGTTTTGTGGGGCTGGTGCGTGCTCTGTTTTCCTCTTGGTTTTTTTCTTATATTTTTGAATAAATAATCATGGGACGGACACCATCGAGTGTTTCCCCCTACCTTTTAGACTTAAAAAAAGGTTTGTTAGGTTTTTATTTTGTTCTCCATTTATTTATTTTGTAAGTCAACCCTTATACGAAGGGATCTTAGTTTCTTGGATATAAGTCCGAGATTGACCCAAGATAGATCTGAATGGAGGCGAAGAATCCATGTAGCCGACCCTACTTAATTGTGGGAAAAGGCTTTGTTGTTGTTGTTGTTGTTGTTGTAAGTCAACCCTTCTCTATATCAAGGGACCATTCGTCATTGTTTGGGGGGATATTACGTTATATTTAGAGATTCACTTGTGTCCCATTGAGTTTCTGCAAATATGCTTATGCCCTTATAATTTTTGCCATAATACTTATACCCCTAACAAAATTTTTGAATAACACTTGTACACCTTAGGTTCCTTCCATTCCTAAACGGGCATTTAATTCTGGTCACAAATGTAATTGAGAAGAAAAACGAGGGGCATAAATGTAATTAACTATCACTATGTTCTTTATCTTCTCCCTTGTCATCTTCTTCATTCATTAAGCTCAACCATTCTCTCGGAGGTTAGCACCCACCCAACCTCTCCCGCTTTCCATTGCCACTCGCCTATCTCCATCCCTCGTCGGCATCATTTGTCCTTGTAGTAAAAGCTCCTTCTCCATATTTGTGATAATGGAACTTGAATGATTAAGGATCAGAAGTTGTTTTCCCAAGCATAGTTGGTCGTCCTTATCTTATGGATGTGATGGTATATATGGGTCAGAAGGATGCTTAGGTTGGGGATGGGGCATAGTCTTAATGTGGCATGTTGGCTTGAAATTCTCAGTGATATGGTTAGTAACTAGGATGGCATTGAAAAGAAATAACACCATCCATTTCATAATGAATTGCACATTACCTTGGAAGAGCATCCAATACTTCTTGCCAGGGCTCTTCTCAAGCCCAAGGCTAATTGAGAAAAGATGACCAAAATCATGTTCAAAACCTTAAATGCTCCAATAATGAATGTTGCTATTCAAGTTGTTCTATCACTTTATGTCAGTAGTCAGCACGACATGTGTTTGAAGGCAAGGTGTTAGACTCGCGCATCACTAAAGTGTGGAGATCAGATTGTTGGAGATGATTTTTCACGGGTCTAAAATGTCTCACACCAGGCGGAGACACAGTCGCTGTGGCGATCCACAAGAAATCCGATCTTCAAACAACAATTAAGCCACAATAATGATCAAGCAATGAAAAATAAACGTGGAGTTATAATTTATTACAACTCTACAATAGATGTGTATAGTGTGCAAGTATGTAGAGGTCGAACACATGGAACAGAAAAGGATAGATTATGTAATAATGTGCAAAAATGCGACCGCGCTTCTTTGTCTATATGTTTTTATGTGGGTTTTTTATTTTCATTTTTTGATTTAATTTTTATTTTATATTTTTGTGTTTTGTTTTTTGTTTTATATTTTTGTATTTTCTTTTTATATTTTTATATTTTGTATTTTCTTTTTCTTTTAAATATATGATCTAGAATATGTAAGGTATATATACAATGTAAGCTAATATAGATATAAATACCAATAAAAAGAGTCAAAATAAAGAAAATAAAATATTTTTGGTTTTTAGATATTGTTTACTGTTTATGTGATTTTTAAGGAATTTTGCTAATTTTGTAGATTTTTAAAGTAAAAAATACCCTTAATCCGGGTTTAATTAAATAACCGAAATTGAAATGGAAATTAAAATAGAAAATTAAGTTCTAAATTTTCCGAATCGATTTTAATATAATAATAATATATAGAACAGAGTAGAAAATAATATTTTTGGAGTTTTTAATGATTTTTAGATTTTTATGATGATTTTTGGGGTTTTTTGATTTTTAAGAGTTTTCTTCTTCTTTCTTAGCTTTTTCAATTCTGATGTTGGAAAATAAATAAACACAACAAATATTTTTTGGAAATTTTCAAATACTTTTTATATTTTTATGTATTTTCTACTGTTGTAGACAGGGACCAAAAATGCTCTAAATGATTTTTAATTAATAATGAAATGGTCCAAAATTGCAAAATAAAAGTAGGGCATGAAATTAGGTTCAATCAGGAATCTATATGTATTTGTTGGGATTTTTCTGAGAAAATAGGTATTTTAATTAAATACAACAAACCACAAAAATACAAGGCTTGGGGGGGGGGGTATAAATGTAAATAAAATAAGTACGAGGGACCTTGCTGTAAATACACCAAAATAATATAATTAATATTCAAATTTATTGCACCAATTTAAAATTCAAGTACCCGCAAGGGTATCTACTCATACTGGCCACCTCTCGTCATTGTTTCAAATTTTGCGAAATGTCGACAAAATTTCGGTTTCGACACCCTACCGAAACCGAAATCGAAATCTCGATATATACCCGTCCTTTACAAATCTAGGCCGATTTTGGCCGAAATTGGCGAAATTTCGTCGAAATTTCGAAATTGTCTCTTTTTTTCAGCATCTCGAAACGACATCGAAATCGAAATTTAAAACCTTGCCTCATGTGGGACTGCACATGAGGTGACCTGGCACGGTCCCGAATGTAATAAGTAATAAAGACATGGGGGTACTTGCAATTTTCTCATATTTATTTACACTACCAAATTTATTTACAAGACTAAATAAATAAAACAGAAGAGGGCAGCTGTATAATTTACCCCGTATCATGCATGATCCGACGGTGGTGGATTGTTCACTTAATCTCATCGGACGATAGAGAATCCACCATACCGCTTCGCCATCGGATGCTCGAGATCAGATCTTGCTCTGATCTAACGGTGGATGAAGCCCAAGATCTGAGGGCTTCTCTACAATCTGAGGCAAAAGCCCCATCAGACGACTCTGCTTCATCCCCCAATAATAGGGAAGAACACGGCTGTGTTCTTCCTTGTCCCATCGATTCCATGCATACCCATCCTCCATTCACGTTGCTGAGGTGTCCCTGATAGTCCTGATGATGGTTCGCAGCTTGCAAGGTGCCCAAAATAATCCATGATCCATCAGTGGCATCCTGGTTGCTCGTGGAAGCTCTAGTACCATGTAATGGTGACCTGGGTGTGAATGGACCTCAGATGGTCCCTTCAAGACCTGCAAATGGGTTAGAAAAAGTTGCTAGGTTCTGGTGATTGGTCTTGGCTGTTATTGGCGAGAGATCGGGTGGTTATGAGGTGGAATGGTGGTGTGCCGACGAACGGTGGCGGAGGGCGCACAAGGGGACGGAACTAGGGGAGATCCAGGTGGTTGGATGGGTCAATGTGATGAAGAAATGGCTAGGAAACGAAATGCGATGGATTGGGCGCTGGCACGAGGGGTACATGTGGCTTGAACAGTGGCCAAATCTAAGATCTACACTACAAACATGGATTAAATGCAAAGTAAATGACATAATCTAAATGCGGGAAAGAAATGCGATAACTAAAAACTAATCTAAACCTCGACAGACCTCTAGAAGGACTGGAGATGGCGTTGCCAGAGCAAGCTTCGAGTGGCGGGGACCAGGACATTCATCATCTCCTGCACGCTGCAAGTCAACCAAGGAGGAGCTGTCACCATCCTTGACCCGGTTGTGCAATGACCTGAGCGTTCCAGTGGCCAGAGGCTGATCCAAAAACAAAAGAAGGTGACCAGGGCTTATTTAAGAACATGGCAAGAGGGCTTCTAGGTCACGAGATTACAGACGGACGGAGCTTCGGTTGATGATGGTGAAGAGGGGTCGAAATGACCGATCGAAGGGCGAAGAGATTTGGTGAAGAATGCATAGTGCCTTGAGCAGTGGATTAGGGGTGAAAAGGTGGAGAGATAGGGCCTTCGGGTTCTGAAAAGGCCAACAGAAGAAGACCGTGTAGTTGACCTGGGGTCAACCACGTGGGCTCCTCATTGGTCCACCTAGGCATGGATAACGACAAAATCGAGTAAAAATGTGAAATAATGAATAATAAAATAATAGACGAATTATTTTAATAAAAGTTTAAAAAAATTGTTTATTATTTTATGTAGTATTTTAATCTAATTTTTATTTATTTTTGGTGTTATTTTCAGTAGTTAATTTTTAAAGGTGTATTTATAGGTATATCATCTATGTTTTGGCTATTTTATTTTGTATATTTTATCTATTATTTTATTCTCTTATTTTATGTATTTATAACTTATTTTTATGTGTATGCATATATTTTTATTATATTTTTATGACGTTATTTGTATCTTTAAATAAACATATATATGAATTGTATTGGTGTAGTTATTGTATTTTCATCTATTTTATATACATAGTAACATAGGCTAGGGCGACGAGGCTAACTCCATAAACGCATTGGCTGACTCCACTTTTGCTCCCATTCCTGACGATATCCGTACTTGCGTACCTGGGACAAACTAGCTCTAGCTACATAACCAGGGGAAAACTTGCTTCATGTCTTTACTTCGCTTATTTACAGGTATATGTATTATGAAAAACTTGTGGGGAGAGAGGGATCAGCTTCATCCAGGGTATCGGATCACTAACTAAGGCCCCTACCCTAAATGACCGCTCAGTAATAAAGGAGGCAGGGGTGCAGAGACAACCGGGAGGTTTGCCTAGAAGCAACCACCCAAAGAGTGCGTAATAGGTCACCGATCGAGCGCTCTTGCACTGTATATGTCAAAAGGAAAGAGGGCATTTTTTTGATAGTCGCGAATGCAGTTGTTAGTTGATTGCTCTTTCATAGGCTATTTCATGATAGTTGACTGTGAAAGCTGTAGAAGGAGTTCTTTCTGAGCGAGCTAAGTCAGAGTTGAGAATTCTACTACTTGGCGCGGGAAAACTGCACGACTACCGATGGCTAGTTATAGGGCATTATTTTAATATTTATTAATGGTTTTAGTCTAATTTTAATATGTACATATACTATAAATAATATTTACAAGATTATAAAAATATAAAATTATAAAAATATTAAAGAATAAATAAAATGATTATTTTATTCTGGAATATTATACAAATAGGGATCTAAAACCTAACTTTCACAGCTTAACTCCAAAACATATGAAACCACCTTCATTAAATAGCTTATTAAAAGTTATATACAAGTAAAAGTAATTTTGATATATTTTGAGTTTTTGTTTGGGAGATATGAGTTTTTGTTTGGTCTGTGAAGTCTGGTTTTAGGATTTTATTTTGTTTATAAAATATACACTATGTATTCTTTTTAACTTAATTTTGTATTTTATTTTATATTATTATCTACAACTTTCATGTACAGAGTTTCTTTATTTGATGTATAAATAATAAAGAATGAAATGAGTGTCAAAAACTGCTTTATTGATTTATAAATGAATGAAATTTTTATTGTATTTTGGTCTTTATATCCCCCTATTTTATTCCTTGTCGATCAACTCAATTCTTGAATTGGTCTCGAGGTTTAAAGTTATAAAATATCTTTGGTATTTTATTCCTTTTCTTTTCTTCTCTTTATTC
Organism: Ottelia alismoides; assembly: GCA_037367405.1. Taxonomy (NCBI): domain Eukaryota; kingdom Viridiplantae; phylum Streptophyta; class Magnoliopsida; order Alismatales; family Hydrocharitaceae; genus Ottelia; species Ottelia alismoides. Next base: position 25,919 of record JAZKJV010009177.1, read on the forward strand.
TATAATTTTAGCATTAAAAACAATATTATTTTTACAATAAATGTAATAAATAATGAATGCTAATATGTACAAAATAATGCTATTTACGCGCATTAACTAGGGTTATTAAGGCAAAGATGATAGAATAAAAGTGATGAATGGAGATTCATCACTCCCTATACTTGCCTTTGCTAGTCCCTAGCAAACACTTATGCAATAAGTACAAAAATAATAAAGAAGAAAAGAAAAAAATAGATATATAGAATTGATTTTAATTATCAAACTTGTCTTCACAAAATCAATGTTTGGAGCTCAGGTTAGACCTTGGTGTGAGAATGTGTGTGGAACCTGGTAGGGAGCCAAATTTAAAATACAACAGCCTTCGAGAGTTACATAAATCGATTCAGATCACCTTAATAGCCATGTCAGAACTAGCCTACATCATACGCTAACCCTTATGACTATGAAGCTTAATTGTACAATATAAGTGATAATGGCTCTCCCCAACTAAAATGATAAAAGAACTAACTTCTCAAGAATGACAACTCAATGATTCCCCAATCCAACAACTCTTTCCTTAAGGAGCGGGGTATTCCCTTCTAAGTTCAAGTGCATTCGACTTAAGAGGAGGATGTGAAGAGAAGAATGGACGGTAGCCAGTGTAGTTACGTATCCTAGGATGCATGACCTATGTAGACAAGTCATCCAGCTACAGGCTAACATATAACTTTGAAGCTTCGAGCTTACTTATTGACTATACAACATATGTACACTCCGACAGGCATTTTATTTTCTATCAGTCCTGTCTACTTTTTTGGAGTTTTTTTTTGAAATACTATATACAACAACATTTACATAAGGAGTTTTTCCTCTTGAATCAGAAGACTATCTCTCTTTTGAAGCATTATTGCAACCCACACTCTTCTGTCGTTAGATCTCATGGCTATTGGACGAGTTGGGGTGCACTTCCCTCCCTAGACGAGGACGAATGTTTCCACTCGCGTGCGTCTCAAATCAGTAAATCCAATCCTCTCACCACTCCAATTGAGTTGAGCCAAGTGAAAGGTGCAGATGTCCAAGTTAGGTCACGACCGACAAGAGTCATGCGTATGTCTCGAAAAGTTCTAGCTAGTCAATTGAAATGACTTAAGCCCAGCCCTCAGTCTCAAAGAATTAACTCTGAATAGAGCTCGAGTACCTTAAATCTAGTTCCCAAAAGGTTCCAGTGAAGTTCGGTGCAGTAAGGTCCAACCAAGCTCCAATCTTCGACTTTACTCAGACTAGTTCAATCATCAAACTCAATCTGAAGAATGCGAATGCTATGTACAATACAGAAAAATGATGCAATTTCAAAGAGTTGCAAATATAAAAAGACTTTGGCATGAATATGTGCTTATTTACACGGGCAACTTTTTATTTATTTACAAGAAATTGAGAGTTTAAAGAATTTACAGGTTGGATATTAGTTATTGTTATAGGTATATATGTACAATTGGTAAAGAATTTTTATTTATTTATATATATTATTTTGAATTATATATATTTAATGATGCATATATTCCTCAAACTTATTTGAAAGTATTTTTGAAATCTATAATACAAAGTAATTTTTGCAAATATTTTTAAACATTTGAAAGCCATTTTGCAAAGATTTTCAAACACTATAAACATTTTTCAACTATTTTCAAAATTATTTGCAAATAGGTTTTCAAAGCATTTTATTTCATACAAAGAAAAGAGATTTTACAAATCAAAACATTTTACAAATGTTGAAAATATTTTTCGAAAAGTTTTCCAAATGGGTCAAACCATTTTTCAAATCATTTTGCAAAAATATTTTTAACCTGATTTATTAATCAGTATCTACAAAAAAAAAGAATTTGAGGAATAAAATGCATTTTGTTATTACTTAGCTTAATGAATTATATGTGTATATATAGTATTTTAGCCATATTTATTATTGATAGTATGAAAGTACGAATTATGACTAAAGTATATACAGAGTATATACGACCCCCCCATACTTAACTTGAGCTATGTCCTCATAGATCGAAAAGAAAAAGAGAAGGCATAACTCGTACTAAGTATAGAAAAATCGATAGTACACTGATTAAATATGACATGAAAGAATGAAGAAATAAATGAATAAGAAGTTAACCGTCCCCCCTATACTTAGGATCAAATAATCCTAAGTATAGTCAGCTGTACACATGGTAAGGAGGGTCAAGGGTGGGAATGGATAGATCGTACTCATACTGTCTCCCCTTATACTTAGGGTGAGATATCTCTAAGTATAGTAGAGAAAATCAACAAGAGAGAAGAGAGTGGAGTGGATCAAAGAATGAAAGAACTCGGGGTGCATACCTCCCTATACTTGGGACAAAGTACGTTCTAAGTATAGAAACCTAGCAAAAAGGGGCAACATCTTTTTGTTAGAAAAAAGGAAAATGAAAACGAAAACAAGAAAAGAAGAAAAGATAGATGAAGATAGGCAGAAAGATAGAAGAGAATGTACGCGCATCACTCCTCCTTTATTTAGGGTAAAAGATTCCTAAGTATAAGCAACGACATGAGTGATGAAACAAAATGGAGAAAGAACAACACTGAGTGTACCCCTTATTCTTAGGACAAGGTACGTCCTAATTATAGACACACAGATATGACGAATGATCTGGAGTACACATGACATATGAGAGAAAGAAGGAATGGAAGACAATACACATAACTACAACAAGTATGGAATGGTTACGTACATGACGGTATCTGATAATCGAATACCATACCCTCGTCATCGTCTCCCTGTGAGTACAATAATATAGTCAGAAAGAGAAAGACACCCTAATATACAATGAAGTGGGTGTCAGCAACTGGAGAAAATATATCGAAAACTAAGCCAGGAACCGGTAGCAAGAAGTAAAGCATCGGCTCATAAGAAAGCATCTTCACCAATCTTGGGCGGGTGGACAACCTAGGGTTGTGGAGAGAGAGATACGACGCGTGGAGAGAGATATTAGTTTATGCAACAATTGTATTCAACTTATGTAAAGAGGGCGAGGGTTAGCATCTCTTTTATAACATTTTGGGAGCCCATGGATCCCAATACACGTGTTTTCAATTTTAGGTTGATTTGTGTTTCTTTTTAGTTTACAATAAACAGAAAGAAAACACAAAGAGATAATTTTAAAATAATTTCCAAATTATATCATTTAATTAATGAATAAGTGGATTTTAATTAATTGAAAGACTCATTCCATATACTATATTTTAGGGTGGACGTCCATCTTGGTTTAATAATCCATGGACGTCCACTCTAAAGTGGAATGAGCCAATTAATTTATCCACTATATTAATTAATTGAATAGTCACCAAATAATTCCAAATTATTGGTGGTAATTGCAATTATACCATTGACTATTGAGAATTAAATTCTTCCCTCCAATATTTAATGTAAATCATATTTGCATTAAAATATGTAATGTGAATCCAATTTACATTAGCATATAAATTGTGAATCACATTCACAATTAACTCTCTCTAGGATGTTTTGGATCATATCCACATTATCCATGATTATTGTGGATAGTATTATCTACATTAATCATATCTATGATAATCAAATCCAATTTAATTATCCTGGATGTTTCTATCTATATTAATTGTGATAATTAAATCCTATTTAATTATCCAAATTTTCAATGCTTAGATAATTATTCATGAAACAATTCTCGAGCTCTTTCAAGAATTGTGTACTTTCTCCTCAGATAATATCAGAACGATTGTATATACCATGTATAGTAACTTGTATAGTGAGATCCAATCTCATATCCATATCTAGAAGACCACTCAGAGATCTTTGACCATGTCAGACATGATATCCCATATTTTCATTGCATCCGAATCATATTCAGATCAATGTCCAACAATTGGATCAAGATCAGATACCCAGTCTTCTGAGAGGAGTTACTAAAATCCAGACTTGTTTCATCACTCCCTCGGAACGGAAGCGTCATGGTATACAATCGTTTAAGATCACATTAACCTCGAGTATTCCTAACACCCATACATCCTGCATATTGGAAGACCATAATTAAACACGAAGTTTTGATCTTATTTTTGATTGTTTCCTTTAGGTTTTATCATTAAGTTTCTCATTTGATCATTGGGAGTCGATATCGATCATATGCGTTCCAAAAGCATTTATCATACACATAAATCATGTCTTGCTTCCAAAGAGAGTCAACCATCGACGGAACTTGGTTGGTCCCAATATCTCATGAGTGAACTCATGTCTTTCGATTCAGTAGTGAGCCCGTACGATCCCTTTGAGAGATCGTATTACTTATATCCCCTTGTATGCACACCAGCTCACCGGTATATAGACCTTAATTAAGTCATCAACATAATGGTTGGCCTAATGTACATACTTGGACATATGGTAATACATCTGTCTTCGGTCAGAGGATGCATGCCTATATCATGACAAGATACGACATAGGTCTTAGCTATCTCGATCTTGCTAAGTCAACTCTTTGACTTAACGCATCTGACACCTCTAAATCTCTATTCATATATGCAGAGGATCTGCATCACGAGGTTGATCGAATATCAATCTTTAGAGGAAGGATTGCTATCTCCTTCTCAGACTAGAAATCCTTACTTGACAATCATTTACGATGCTAGATAAGTCATCAATCTAACGCTTTAGATATCATCTCAACACTAGCCTCTATGTTGCAACCATTAGATCAGTAGTTGTATGATTATCAAAATGGCCATGGTACATGACCCTAATTGTATGAATAAACCTTGTAAGTGCATCCATTCATTAATCTCAAATATGGAGTAAAAATTAATCTTTTATTGATATAAAAGGATTACAACAACATTTCTTGTAGAAATGGTTCTCCAATGCCTCACATGTCTAACAAACTTCCACTAGTCATCAGAACGATTCTGGTACAATTCGTAAACTCATACTCATTACATGATGGTCAAAAACCTTATGGGACAAAGGTTTGGTAAGTGGATCAACAATTGATGAATCTGTGACACATCACTCTAAAAGATGAAAATAGAGCTTTGTTCCTAAGTAATTAATTATATTTAATCATCTAAATTACATTATTATCATTCATGCATGTGTATATAATAATCACATTTTAGCAATCCACATTGCATAAATAAGAAGCAAAAAATTTCTGTGTATAAACACATGTATATTCTCATAACTTCCCCGATTTTTATTTATTTTTTACTAAATCTAAATTACATAAATCAACTTTGTTGTGTACATATTACTAACCTTAATTGTGGAAACATATAAAAAATACTAACTCGTATAATTTTCAAATAAAACCCAAATCCTAGTTTTGAAACAAAAAGTTGCAAATGCAAATATCTCTCGCATACAATATCCTATGAACCACCACACACTTTTCAATTAATGTACATTCAATTATCTACAAAACAAAACCAAATTCCAAAGAATTGGAGTTCATACGTGAAACTTTGGTTTTGAGACCTCATTGTATATTGTATATATTAACCAATTTGATCTTATTATCTTGTGTACATAATTAACTCCTTTTAATTTATTTCTTTTTCATTTATTTTCTTTGATTTATATTTTAGTAAAATGTCCATAAATCTAAGTCGAAATTGATTAAAAATAAAAGAAAATGAACCACACTCAGTCTATATATATAGTATGGATATAAGTCCTTTTATTTTATTTCTTTGTTCTCTTAATTATTAAAAATATCAAAAAAATTAGATTACTGTATAATTATTTATTTTATATTTTTTTTATTTTATTTTGAATTTTATCTAATTTAAAAAATTTTACCAAAAAATATGGTACATATATAGAGTACTACCAACAATGCATCACGTACTCAACTACTTACCGGAGAGATGATACCTCCAATGGAGGAGGTTTACAAGAGGTTGAGCAGGATCATTACTTCATCTACTACCACAAGCTAGACTCCCTATACTATGATAGCTTCTTGCGATAGAGGGGGTACTTCACAGTTTCACGAGCGAGGATCCCATGTTTGAGGATGAGGACGTCAGTGTGACCCATGCTCACATTACACCGTCCATGTCATTCAAAGGAGACACGCTATCTAAAGCATGGGTGTTCTGCATCTGCCCATGTAGCTGAGCAGACAGAGCCTTCTCCAGCCCCATCTCATGATGCATGTTTTGATGATATTGTTTCTAGATTGGGGGAGATGATGACTACACCAACCACTTCAGTTTTAGGCATGGAAGGCCGTATCGATATCGATATCGTATCGATACGATATTTCGACGATATATTGGTGATATGTCATTGAAATATTGCCCATGTTGACGATCTTTTGTGAATGAAATGCCTGAAAACTCGGATATATCACCATATCGGTATCCATATCGATCCTATCTCGATATCGATATATCGGTGATATATCGCCGATATATTATGATATTTCCTTCCATGGTTGCAAGATCTTTAGATGTCGCAATTGCTACCGAAGCTTCTACGGGTTTGTCAGGTATTGCTTATGTACTTATCGGTTGTAGCAGTAAATATTTGACTGATTGGATCATAGACTCTGGAGCATCACATCATATGTATGGGTTCGAGCACAATTCGGTTCTTACAGGTCTATCCTTCCTAGTAGATCAATGATGATTGCTAATGTAGTTCATTTATTCATTGTTGGTCAGGGGGAGATTGTCCTCACTCCCTCGATACACCTACAGAGAATGCCTTACATGCTCCTGCATTTCAGATGAATTTTTTGTCTATTAGCCAAATTATAAAAAAAATTACATTGCCGTGCCATATTTGGTCCATCTTCTCTTGTGTTTTAGGACATACTAACAAGCATGGTGATTGGATGTGGCTGTGAGCAGAGAGGACTTTACAGACTTATCCAATCTCCGTGCACTGGTGCTGTTACCATTCCCTCTGGATTTGTTTCTCCTTACATGTGGCATCTTCGCTTTGGACACCTTCCTATGCATAAGATGTGTCACGTTCTCCCTCAGATCTCTATTTGAATCACCTTGGAGTGTGAGGCATGCCAGCTTGGGAAGCACCATCAGTCTTCTTTTTCGAATCACTAGAGTCGTCACAACAGTCAGTCGTTTGAGTTATTTCATTTTGATATCTGGGGTCATAGTTGTGTTCCCGATCATCAAGGATATCGATTCTATATTGTTGTTGTGAATGATTTTTCTAGATTATCTTGGGTCTTCTTGTTAAAGAATAAGTCTGAAGCTGGTCCTATCACTAAATCGATTCTTATTGAAAATAAGAATATTTTTCTGCTAATGTGAAGTTTATTCGCACTGACAATGCCTTAGAGTTTTCAACATCACCGTTGTATGAATTTCTCAGATCTTTTGGTATTGTTCATCAAAGTTCCTATGCTTATATTTCACAGCAGAATGGTGTTGCTGAACGCAAACACCGTTATCTTCTTGATGTCACGAGGGTTCTTTTGATTCAGAGTTAAGCTCTCATTCTTTCTGGGTGATGCGGTTCTCACTGCTTGTTACCTTGTGAATTGCATGCCTTCCACGATCCTTGGAGAAAAGGTTCCTTTCTTGATTGCGTTTCTCAATAAGGACCCATTCTCTCTTACTCCCAGGGTTTTTGGATCTGTGTCATTTATCCACAATTTTACTCCTGGTTGTGACAATCTCTCTTCAAGAGCTGTCAAATGTGTGTTCCTTGGCTATTCTCGTACCCAAAAAGGGTATAGATGTTTTGATCCTATAGGAAAAAAATATTATGTGGGTGCGGATGTCACATTTTTTGAGTCTATTATGTATTTTCTCCTACAGGTGACATGTTGTCTAACTTTGACTCCGAAGAGGATATTTTTGTTGCATCATCTCCGTTATCTCCACCACCACCACCTCATGTTATGTCACAGTCATCTCCACCACCACCTCATGTTAAGTCACAGTCATCTCCATCGCCACCTCTACCTCCATCTACCATGACACAGTTCCTGCCACATTTCTACATTCATAGGTCCTCCACTCGCCCCTCTACTCATGCGCCTTCCCCATCATCCAATACGCCTTAGGTATGTAATGAACACATTGTTTCTACTAATGGTGCTGGTGATATGTATGCACCTCAGGATACTAGACATGAGGAGGTGATAACAGAGGACAGAGAGGACGATGATCTTGATGTACCTATTGTCTTGAGGAAGTCATGTCGTAAATGTACCACTTATCCTTTAGTGGCTCATGTTTCCTTGGATCATCTGTCAGAGGAGTATAGGAGGTTTTCCATGGGATTCTCGGCTGTTACTATACCACACACATACCATGAGGCCGTACATGATAGTAGTTGGTATCTTGCTATGGAGGAGGAGATGGCCGCTTTGCAGTTTCGTGGTACCTGGAGTGTTATTTCTGCTCCTCTAGGTGCATCTGTTGTAGGGTGCAAATGGATCTTTACAATGAAGCATCAGACAGATGGCAATGTGGCTCGCTACAAGGCAAGGCTTGTGGCACGATGGCTTACCCAGACTTATGGGGTGGACTATCAGACTACCTTTTCAGCTGTCAGACATTTGTCATTGCGCATTCTTGTATCAGTTGTTATGTCTCGGGACTGACCTCTTTACCAACTTGATGTGAAGAATGCGTTTCTGCATGCAGATCTACAGGAGGAGGTATATACGCAACAACCACCAGGATTTGATGCTGAGGGGGAGTCTCAGATGATATGTAGGCTCCACAAGGCAATTTACAGCCTGAAGCAGAGTCTAAGAGCTTGGTACCAAAAGCTATCAGAGTTGATTGAGAACTAAGGGTTTGCATGGTCCATTGCGTATCATTCGCTGTTTTTCCAGAGGATACATAGAGGTATTGTTGCTATTCTGGTTTATGTTGATGATATTATTGTACCGATGATGATTAGCAGGCCATTCAGGCTGCCAAGGAGTTCCTAGGTCAACAACTTGTGTCAAAGGGACTTGGTAGTCTTCGTTACTTCCTTGGATTGGAGTTCGTCAGGAACTAGCGTGGTTTTGTGATGACCGAAAGGAAGTTTGTGATTGATCTTCTACTTGAGACATGGATGACGGGGTGCAAGCCTGCTACTACCACTATGGATCCGAGCATAAGATTATCAAGGAGATACACAAAGCTTGTTGGCAAGCTTCTTTATGCTACTATCACCATGCTAGACCTATCCTTTGCAGTAAGAAAGGTGGGTCAATTAATAGAGCAACCTAGTAAGGTTCATATGGATGCTATCTACATGATCTTGAGATAGTTGAAGTCTTCACTAAGTATTGGTCTTATATTCAGCAGAGTTACTTCTCTTGAGGTGACAACTTGTGCAGACACAAATTACGCAGGATGCCCTAGGGACAGGAAATCTACTTCTGATTTTGCTATTTTTGTTGGGAGCTCACTCGTATCATGGAAAAGCAAGAAGCAAACAATGGTTGCTAGATCTAGCGCAGAGTCCGAGTAGCGAGTACAGGGCCGTAGCTCAAGGGAGCGCAGAGATGATGTTGGTTAGGTCAGTTTTGACTGAGCTTGCTATTGATGTACCTCTTCCCATGCAACTTCTATGCGACGATCACACATCTCTTTTATTGCAAATAATCTTGCATCACATGAATGGACGAAGCACATAAAGGTGGATTGGCACTATAATAGAGATATGATCCGGAAGGGTCTCATATTCACCTCATATGTTTCTACTGGAGATCAGACTGCTGATATATTAATCAATGCTCTTGCTAGAAGCCCATTTCATAGATGTTTGAAGCTGAGCATAATAGACATATATGCTCCAGCTTGAGGGGGTTTCTTTATTTTATTTGAGTCATTTCTCTGATCATCATCTTACTTTCTGTATGAGGGACCCAACACGACCAGAGTGACTGCTTAGTTTACCGAGCAACTCAGGAGCATTGGAGACCGACTTTTCAGGAAATAAGCCAATTGAAGGATGCATTAAAAATTAAGATCGAATCGACTCGTGAGAGAGTGTAGGGTCCTTAGGATTTAATTTCTACATTTTATTTTGATTTTTGTAAATATTTATAATAATTGCACTTTTACAACGGTTCCCGTTTGGGATCTTGCGTGTGTGAACTTGGACACCTTTTCTTCTTGTGGTGTGTCGAGACTTGTTTCACTCTTGTGTTGAGGGTGAGGCTCAACTTGAGTGGCTCGTAGGTTAGACCTGTACTTTCGACTCTTAGACTTTTTACATAGGTCAAATATCATTTGCTTGTGCTCTTTTAATTTAGGACCACACTTCACACTTTAATAATACACACCTTAAATCATTCTACTTAGTCAAATTAAATTCAAAAATTTTCCAACTAGTAGAAGTACCTGTTTCCTCGCTTGCATTTGCATATAGTATAAAATTTCAATTTTGTATTGCATCCCACATGTAAAGAGCTGAGAAGCACTGTAAATCTCCTAACTTTGTTTTCGTCTTTGCATCAGTTTTTTAATCTCCTTCCTATGTTTTATAACTTAAGAAATTATAGAAATCGGGACTATCGATAGGTGTATCGAGTAGTGTATTAACTACAAGTGGTAACCAACTTAAAACATGGACTGATAATACAATTTTGACCAAAAATTGCATAAAAACTGAAATTGTATTCGAGAGAGCAACCTCATCTTTGGACACATGTACTTACCCCTAGACAGAGTGGGCAAGGACACAACCACTGAGGTTAGAGCTCAAATCTTTAGACTTGCCCCTTAAGTTTCCATTTCTGACTCTTGTAGATTTGGGTCCTGTAAGGGCTTGCATTCAACCTTAGAAATACGTTTCGGTTGTGTACGCATGGTAGTTCTTAGGGGTGTGATAATGAAATCTGGTAGTTCGAGAAGATCACCTCTTTGATTGGGAGCTATCAGTAGCACTGCTAGGCGTAATGCGACTCCATTGTGTGTAAAGGCTTATAAGATTGTTTATCATCAAAATAAATTGAAAAGATAATTGGCTTGAACTTTACAACCTTCACTGAGCAGTTAATGAACTTGTGGTTTGCTTTGTGTTCGCATTCAGGGTGTACGTTCAAAGATTCTTAACGCCTTTCGGATCACTCCTTGTTTGAATCATGCTTTTTATCGAATCTCTTGACATATAGAATGACAATTTGGAATGATTTTTGCTCGGACTTTGCGAGCCTCTCACTGAACACTCCAAATCGATCATCCTCATGGGTTAGGGATGACTCTCTTCCTGGGCCCCCTTGGCTTCAAGACAACGCTTTCCTCAAAGCCAAGACTAATAAGTACCTTTCTTTTCCTTAGGAGAGTTAGACCCAAACATCTCCTTTCCCTTCTCACATCGGAAAGGACCCTCACCATGGTGTTTCTAGATCAACTTCTTCTACACACACTAACTCCAATCCCGTTGATTTTAAAGGCGAAGAAGAACAAGTGAGTAAGATGCCTCCCAAGAGGAACCTTGATGAAGAGGGATAAAATGATGCAGTGAAGGATATCTTAGCGAAACTGACACGAGACGAGGAACGTAGTGAATTATTCAGAGAAGAGCTTGGTCAGTTCAGGAATGGGGGAGGAAATGGACCTCAGGGGGAATCAATGAGGGATGCTTACAATCCTAATTTTGCACATAACGAGAATTGTTGGTAAAAATGAGCAACTTATCATTCTAAGGAACCCTACGCTCTCTTATATAGGGAGAGACCTCACGGGTAAAATACATAGTAGTCCAGAAAGTAAACAGGAATTACAAAAAGGTACAGAATATAATAATAATAATATTGGTTTCTACACTCCCCCTCAAGGTGGAGCATAGATGTCTATCATGCTCAGCTTGGAAGAACATCTCTGGAAGGGTCCTCTGAGCAACGGCTTGGTGAACATGTCAGCAGTATGATCCCCTGAGCTCACGTGAGATGTAGATATCAAGACTCTCTGGATCAAGTCTCTCGTGTAGTGGCAGTCAACTTCGATATGCTTTGTTCTTTCATGGAATGTTGGATTATTGGCAATAAACAATGTTGCCTGATTGTCACACTGAAGCTGCATGGGTAAAGGTACAATTATATGTAGATCCTCTAGCACAGATCGAACCCACATCATCTCCGTGCTTGCTTGCGCCATGGCCCTATATTCAGATTCAGCACTGGACCTTGCCACAACAGTTTGTTTCTTGCTTTTCCAAGAAACCAGAGAGCTCCCAACAAAAACGAAAAATCCTGAGGTTGACTTTCGATCCTTAGGGCACCCTGCATAATCGACGTCTCCACATGCTGAAATAGATAAATCTGTGCCCTTTTGAAATAGCAACCCTGAACCTGGAGAGGACTTTAGATACCTCAGTATCATATATATGGCATCCATATGAACTTGTTTCGGCTGCTCCATAAATTGACTCACCCTGCTTACTGCAAAGGCAATATCGGGTCGAGTTATGGTAATATAAAGAAGCTTACCCACCATTTCTCTATATCTCCTCTTGTCTACTTCAGCAGTATCATTGTCATACAACTTCATGCTTGGATCCATGGGAATACTTGATGGTCTGCATCCAACCATGCCCGTTTCAGTCAAAAAATCTGTAATGTACTTCCTTTGGGTCATCACCGGACCCTGTGTATTCCTGGAAAATTCCAACCCCAGAAAATATCTTAGGGTTCCAAGATCCTTCGTGACGAACTGACGGCTCAAAAATGCTTTTGCCCTCTCTATTCCCTGAACATCATCTCATGTAACCAGAATATCATCAACATAGACCATGATGACAATCATACCTGCCGAAGACTTCTGAATAAACAACAAGTGATCTGCATTTGATCTTTTGAACCCCTGTCGTTCAATCAGATGGGAAAGCTTCTGAAACCACGCCCTTGTGCTCTGTTTAAGGCCATAAATTGCCTTGTGAAGTCTACACATCATATGCTTCTCCCCCTCAGCAGTGAACCCCAGTGGTTGCTGCATGTAGACTTCCTCCTGCAAATCTCCATAGAAGAAGGCATTCTTGAAATCAAGTTGAGATATAATCCAGTCACGTACCACAACAATGGATAAGAGAATACGAAGAGTAGAGTAACGATCCACTGGAGAAAAAATATCTATATAGTCCACGCCATAGGTTTGTGTGAAACCTCTCGCAACCAGTCGTGCCTTGTATCGATTTAGACTGCCATCAGCATGGTATTTAACTGTGAATACCCATTTACAGCTAACAATGGATGCGTCAGTAGGAGCTTTAACCAAACTCCATGTGCCAAGAGACTGTAAGGCACGTATTTCCTCTTCCATAGCCAGTCGCCAGCAATCAATCTTCATAGCTTCTTGATAGGTCCGTGGTATGGCCACGGAAGATAACGCTGCCGCAAATCTCTGAAAGTCGCATGTGAGGCGATGAAAAGACACCTGGGAAGCAAAAGGATAAGATGCACATGTCCTCTTCTGCTTCCAGATAGCAATAGGAATATCCAGGTCGTCGTCTACTATACTGGTTGGTGTAATCTCCTACTGAAATGAAGAATCATGCACATGTACCATATTTGACATGTCAGTAATGATGCCATCTGAACATACCTGAGACATGATGGATGCCTGACGTGTAGTCTGGGCAGGACCTGACCGACAGGTATAGAATTTTGGTAGAGGTGGTATAGGAAGTTATGGAGGTGGTGGTGGTGGAGGTGACGTTGGATTAGGTGACGTAGTAATTGGAGCTGGAGCGGACTCAGGTGAACTCAAACTAGAAGGCGAAGGAAAATAGACATCATCGTTGTTAGTGGATGGGACCAGCCTGTCACCTGCAGGGGAAAAGTACATAACATACTCAAAAAACGTAGCATCAGCACTGACAAAGTATTTCTTATTTATGGGGTCATAACAGTGATAGCCCTTCTGAGTCCGAGAGTAACCTACAAAGACACACTTGACAGCTCTAGGAGAGAGTTTGTCAAGTCCAGGAGACAAGAGATGAACAAACACAACAGTACCGAAGACCCGAGGAGTAAGTGAGAATAATTCCTTATCAGGAAAAATGATAGAAAGAGGAATTTTCTCACCAAGGATAGATGACAACATACGATTGATCGGGTAGCAAGCTGTAAGGACAACATCCCCCCAGAAAGTGATGGGAGCACAACTCTGAATAAGGAGGGTTCTAGTGATGTCAAGAAGATGATGATGCTTTCTTTCTGCCACGTCATTTTGCTGCGATGTGTAATCACATGTGGTTTAGTGAATAATGCCCTTAGACAAGAGAAATTGAGAGAGAGACCGGGTGCAAAATTCCAGTGCATTATCTGTACGAACATATTTGACAGTAGAGGAAAAAAATTCTGCACTTCATTAATCAAATTTTTAATAACATCCCATGCTTCAGATTTATTTTTTAAAAGAAAGACCCAAGATACACGAGAGAAATCATCCACTACAACTAAATAAAACCCGTGTCCCTGATGATCAGGTACACGACTCGGACCCCAAATATCAATGTGAAATAACTCAAATGAGGAGCTACTGCTCTGACTCTGACGACTAGGAAAACTAGACCGATGATGCTTTCCTAATTGACACGCTTCACACCGAAATGATGAATTGGGAGAGATCTGAAGCAGTAAATGTCTCATTTTCTGGAGCGGGAAATAACCAAAACGGAGATGCCGGATGTAAGGAGATACTAGTCCGACGGAATGAGAAGAGACGCCAACGTAGGAGTTCCGGACTAGCCGATACAGACCATTCTGCTCAGAGCCACAACCAATCACCTTGCCCGTTAGTATGTCCTGAAAAATAAGAGATGAGGGGTCAAATATAGCACGACAGTGCAAATCCTTCGTAATCTTACTAATAGACAACAGATTCATGGAGAATTCAGGAGCATGTAGAACATCCTGGAGGCGCATTGAAGGTGATAAGAAAACCTCCCCCTGTCCAACAAGGGGAGAATGAGTACCATCTGCTATCTGCACCGAGCAGCCACGTGGGATGTCCCTGTAGGACTCAAGTCTCTCTTTATCGCGGCAGAGGTGATGGGTGGCACCAGAATCTATAATCCAATCAGATATATCATGACAAGATGTAAAGGCAGTAGCACTACCTGAGGTACTAGCAGCAGCAGACGAACTAGCAGAAGCTGTAGCAGCAACATCCGAAGATCCACCAGGAGAATTAGTATATGATTGTGGCATAATATTTCGTAGACGTGCCACAAGCTCCTTGAATCGCTTATCAGCTGTGGATGTTGACTGGGGCAGAACGTGGTTGGCTACACGTGCTGATGCTGGAAACCCATGCTTTGAGTAGCATGTATCCTCCGAGTGGCATGTGCGATGACAGAACGAACATGGCTGGCGAAAGCGACCACTCCTACCACGGGGTCCACATCCACGACCAGAAGACTGACCACCTCTCCCACGCGATACTGTCATCGTAGATGGGGGTGGAGTAGAAGTGCTGGAAGAAACAGAGAGGCGGCTGAGCCACCGGTAAACATCCTCTATTGGAGGAATAACTGCATTGGCCAAAATATGAGAGCGGGCTGCCTCGTATTCTGGATCTAGGGCTGCAAGTAGAACGCCCACCATAGTAGCATTCTGAAATGTCTTCTGCTGCTCAGGTGTCGCCGTGAGGGGTATGGTACTGTATAACTTCTCAAACATCCCTCTTAGGGACGTGTATAATGAGTGAAGTGGCCTGCTATTCTGCTTCATTGTAAATATATCATGTTGAAGCTGTAACATCTTGGTCTCATTCTGCATTTGGGAATACGTAGCGGCCAGAATATCCCACATTGCCTTGGCATTGGGTTGATGGAGGATATCATTGGCAATCTCCATCGACAGTGTGCCTGACAGCCAAACCTTGGCATAAGAGTCATCAGCCTCCCACGAGGCATATATCCCAGTCTTCTCTACCGGCTCATATTCGGTAAGAATATGCTTCTTACCGTTGGACTTCATGAGACTCATAAACTGCATCGCCCAGAGTTCATAGTTTGTCCCATCCATCTTGACTATAGGTGCAGGACCTTTAAAGGCGCCTATGTAGGGCATATCAACTTTGTTCTCTGACATGTTGCCGAAGATGAAGAACTAGGGATTGTAGACTAGAAACCGGTGTCTACAAAAACTTGATCGGATTTGAGTACATATGTAGACATTACGCACTCAAATCCATGGAGATAGACCGGCCGACGAAAGAGACGGTGGCGGCGTGTAAGGGAGGGGAACCCGACGGTTAGGGTCCCCTACCTAGGACTAGAGTCGGCTGTGTAGGGTGGCCTACTGCGTGGCTGGGAGCCCGCGTGGAGGGAGGAAGTCGCCGGCAGCAGCGTGAAGGGGGGCGGTGTCCCGACGGCGTGGAGAGGAGGCCGACGATGTGGAGAGGGAGCCGACGGAAGGGAGGGAAGAGATGGCGGCGGCGGAAGGGTGGTTAGGGTTTAGGGGAGAGGCGGCAAAGCCAAGGGTTAGGGTTAGCCCCTTGGCTCTGATACCATGTTGGTAAAAATGAGCAACTTATCATTCTAAGGAACCCTGTGCTCTCTTATATAGGGAGAGACCTCATGGGTAAAATACACAGTAGTCCAGAAAGTAATCAGAAATTACGAAAAGGTACAGAATATAATAATAATAATATCGGTCTCCACAAGAATTGTTTGAGGCCAGTTGTACCACCTAATGCTGGGAAATTGAGGCACCATTTTCTGATACTCCTGCCAAAATTCTATGACAATGTGGTAGAGGAACCATATATGTTCCCGCAGGAGTTCGAGCTGGTTTGTGACAATGTAGGTCAACCTGGTGTTTCTCAAGACTACATTCGTCTTAGGGCCTTCCCATTTGCCATAGCAGACAAAGCTGCATATTAGCTTAAGAATTTGGGGAAGGTTGTCACCACGTGGGTCGCATTAAAAGATATGTTCCTCAAGAAGTTCTACCCCATGAGTAGGACTAATCAGATGAGATCGGAGATATCTAGCTTCACATAGATGTCTGATGAGCCTTTCCATGAGGCATGGGAATAATCTAAAGACCCGATTCAAAAGTATCCATGCCATGATATCGATAAGCCGATCTTGGTTCAGACCTTGTACAATGGTTTGACTCCTGAGGTTCAAGGTTTAGTGAGTACTGTCTGTGTAGATATCTATATGAAGAAAGGAGCCGATACGAGTTGGACGATCTTCGAGCAGATGGTAGAGACCAACCGCACCAAAACCATTGCTAGGGCTTGTGATAAGCGACCTCCCCCTCACGTACATCAGGAGGTTGGTAGATCAATTGTCATCGATATGGTGAATGATCTTTTCCCCAACATGAGGATAATTAGTGATAAGTTAACCAAAGTCGACCATATAAAGAAGAAGGTGAGCGAGATACACGAGCTCGCTGAGCGGGAGAACCTCGCCAAGCTTCTTAGATATATGGAGGAGTTAGCTGAGAAGGTATCTAAGATTAGGATACCTGTCCTGTCTGCACCCCATGCTTGCATCTACAAAGTGCACCATATTCATGAGCAACCCGTATAGGGGCCTCACAGCACGTGTGCTCAAGTCTGCCTGAGCTCCACGAGAGCTAGTTTACGGAGCTGACCATCGAGACAGTCACCGAGGAACCTCGACATGTGTGGGAGGTGAATAGGATTTGGTACACCAATTATCCCAACACCACCCAGTGATAGCTGCAGCAGCGCCCACAATACTCACAACACAACCATTACCCTCCTCAGTCCCAGTTCGCTAGTTTCCACCCCCTCAACAACAACAATCGGGCCATCAGGGTCCCTTCAATGCCAGCAGTACCCCCTCAGCAGATCCAATATGTCAGTAGGTCCATCAGGGACCTAACATACCTCATTAGGGTCAACAGCAACCTCCCTAGAGGAAGGATCACAAGGCATCATCTTCGAGCACCTCTGATCTTCAGAGGATCTTAGATGAACTCAAACTCATTTGCAATGCGAAGCATGATCAGAGAGTCGATGTCAATCGACTTTCACGTTGGCGAGATGAGTTTACCGCCCCCAGGACCTTCATCCTAGCACAGGTTCAGGTTAACCCCAACAATCTGAACCAAGGATAGAGTTGCCAGAAGTATCATGTATACTATTCCGATTTTCTTGAATCATATCATGAGATTCTACCGCATAGTATTCACCATATTACTCTCAGGAACGGTAGGACTGTGCAGACCCCTGATCTGGGATAAAGGAGTGGAGCAGAAGATATCGATGAGCCAACCTCTGTGGATAGCTCAGAGAAGGAGCATTACATGCAACAACATTACCACCACCTTCAGGACCATCAGGGGATTTGAATTCCCAAAATCGAAAAAAATTAAAAAAAATAAAGAAAGTAAAAGAAGAATAATAAAGTGACATCGAGCACGATCACGAGCAGTAAGTCTTCGGAAGATGAGAAGACTTCCATGGATGCAACACCAATAGTTTTTCCAGCAATTTCAGTTCCTTTTCTTGCACTTCAGTCGAGTCATGTACATAGTCTGAGTCACAGTTCGAGTCATGTACAATTGCATTTTGAATTCAATAAAAAATCAGATCATGATGTTTCTATTTTATATCTTGAGCTCCCAATCCTTTTCCCTCAGACCTTGTCGAAGGGAAAGAAGAAACATTCTCAAAAAATGATCATAATACCATGGAGATGGAAAGGATGTGTTGTAAGGATGTTAACGTTGAGATCCCTTTCCTTCAATTAGTGGATATAGTTCCTACATTCAAGAAGTACCTAAATGTGAGATGCTTATCTGTTATGACTAGCAAGAAGAACACGACAACCATAAAACATGTGTTATCCATAGCTACTACATGTACAATAATAGATGAGATTCTAAGGAAGAAGAGAGATCTGGGTGCCCATTTCATCACCGGTCAGATAGCTGATGTATCATTTGCACGCATTCTACTCGATAACATATCCTCCTTTAATCTATTACCATATTCCCTCCTCAGTCATCTATGATTAGGTCATCTTAGGAGATAAAGTGCACTCCTATAGTTTGCAGACCAATCTATTAAGAGGCCTAAGAGAATGCCGAGGGATGTTATCCTTGACATCAAGGGGAAGTAATACAAGGTGGACTTCACAATCCTAGATATAGAGTGTCCCCGAAGATGGCAAGATTCCCAAATTATCCTTGGTCGCCCTTAATAGAGAACATGTGGAGCTATATTTGATTATACTCTGGGAAAGATACGCTTTCATGCACACGATGAAAGTATAGGGTTAGAGATGTAACAGATAAAATGGCAGATACCCGATTCAAAGAGCAGTACATAGTATCTCTCGTCAGAAGTCGAGTGCTACAGAGTTGATACAGTTGATCACTAGCAGCTACAATCAACGTAGGTTGACGAGTCCCTCTCACCAGGAGAGGACAATGTAGATGAGGCAGTTTGACAGATCCTGTAGAATCAAACTATACTCACATGAAACTTTTTTGATGCTTCTCCCCACATCCTTGATGACTCAGAAGCTGACTTCGGCTTGCTAGACCTGTTTCCTTCAGGTCAATCAAAGGACGAGGATGACGAGCCAGATGCAGCTTTTGCCGATTGCATGGACACCTTTGGCAACCTGACTCTTGAGCAGAATCAATTGATGGCTACTATCGTAGCAGATCCAGCCACATCCACCACATAGCCAGCTTCAGAGGCAGTTGAGCCAAATATTCCAGATGATCATACCATTCCCGAGCTCAAACCTCTACCCTATACATTGAAGTATGCCTTCCATGCGGGCCCACCTCAGAAGTTCTCAGCCATTATCAATGCCAGCTTGATCGGAGAACAAGAATCTCGCTTGCTAGATATTCTTGAACAGAACCGCATGGCCATAGGTTGGAGCGTATCCGATATCCGCGGGATTAGACCCGCTTTGTGCTCACACCATATTTATCTTAAGGAAGGTACTAGGCCCTCCCATGAGTTTTATTGCATGCTGACTCCAAACTTGCAGGATGTGGTTAAGATGGAAATAGAGAAATGGTGTGACGTGGGGTTTATTTATCCATCTCCGATTCCAAGTGGGTTGGAACCTCTTCATGTAGTCCCTAAGAAGGCGGGACTCCAGATAGTCACCAACTGAAAAGAAGAGGAGATTGCGACACGAATACCCACGTTATGGTGTGTCTGTGTGGATAAGAGACGCTTGAATGATGTGACAAAAAAGGATCATTTTCCCTTACCATTCATTGATCAAATACTGCCGAGACTTGTGGGGAAACAATTCGTTTGCTTTCTGGACGGGTACTCTAGCTACAATCAAGTAGCCATCGCTCTCGAGGATCAAGAAAAGACCATATTTATATATCCATTCAGTACTTACGCATTCAGACGCATGCCCTTTGCATTATACAATGCACTATATACTTTCCATCGGTGCATGATTGTGGTATTTGTTGAGATGATGAGTGATTTCTTGTAGGTCTTCATGGATGGTTTCTCGGTCCATGACGATTTATTTGACTCTTATCTATCTCATCTGGACCAAGTATTCAAAAAGTGTAGTGAGGTGAATCTGGTGCTCTCTTTGGAGAAGAGCTATTTCATGGTCCAAGAGGGCATTATGTTGGGGCACGTCATCTCCAAGAGAGGAATGAATTTTGACCATGCCAATGTGAATTTGATCAAGAAATTTCAATTACCAACCAACATCAAGTAAGTACGGTCATTCCTCGGGCATATCAATTTTTACCGAAGATTTACAAAGGACTTTTCAAAGATTGCTCAACCGCTAACAGAGCTCTTAGGAAAAGACATGGAGTTCCTTGTAGATTACAGGTGTCTTGAGGCCTTCAAGCTCCTAAAGAGGAAGATCATGGATGCTCCTATCCTACTTGCCCCAGATTGGTCTATACCCTTTGAGATCATGACAGATTCTTCTGAATTTGCAATTGGGGCCAGAACATAGGAGAGAAGGGATTCTTTATGCTGTCCACTACATAAGCAAAGTAATTGATCATGCTCGAAGAAATTATACCGTCACAAAGAAGGAAATGCTTGTCGTAATGTTTGCCTTTGATAAATTCAGGTTACACTTTTTAGGATCCAAAATTACCGTGTTCACGTGTTACACAACCATCAAGTACCTCGTAGAAAAGGACGTGAAGATGTGTTTTCTTAGGTGGATTCTACTACTCAAGGAGTTCGATTTGCAGATCGAAGATAAGTTTGGACTGAAAAATGTGGTGGCTGATCACTTCTCTCACATTGAGTCACAGAGTTCCCCTGAGACTGACCATGTCAAGGACTCCTTCCCCGACGAGTGGATTTGTTCTATCGACTCTCTCCCATGGTATGCCAACATGGTGAACTTATTGGTGTCTAGGATAATTTTCCATGATTGGCCCAAGAGTAACATTGATCAATTTAAGTCAGAATCTAGGAAGTACCACTGTGAGGATCCATTCCTTTTCTTCGAAGGTTCGAATTGTAACTGAGATTTCTCTTATTGTATTTTGTCATTATAGTTTTTTTATGAGAAATAGGTTAAATCCCTGTATCGGGGTTTACCGCAAAAATCGTATTTATCAAAATATAGGGTACATTAATGCGTAAGCCAAAATTCATAAAGTGAGTTACAACGATTTGCTACAAAGGGGATGGACTAGCTCTTGTTGTTGAAAACGAGATCGTTCCTTCCTAGCCAGATAGCCCACACGACCTCAAAAGCCTTGGCGCAGTCGTCCGTAGAGCTGCAACCCACCCTCCGGATGGCCTACCAAAACGTCACAACGTCGCCGAAACGCATCTAGGGTATTCCCACCACCCTCCAAACCTATTCAGAGGTGGGGCACCTGAAGAAGAGATGCTCGGCATCCTCCTTCGAGCCTGCGCACCTGTCACACTGAGCCTCGACCACCCCCATCAACCTTCTCCTTCTAACCTTGTCATACACCCAGCCTCTCCTCAAGCACCACAAGAACACTGACCCTGTAGGGTACCTTCGACTCCCAGATTATGTGCATATCATGGCAAATCTCCTCCGCACTGGCCGTAGGCTGCCTCAGGATGTCGTAAGCCTTCTTGATAGTGAAATTTCACCCCCCCAAAGTAGTGGTCCCTCTCCCTCGTAAGTTCTCCCGGAGGGGGGAGATCCACCTGCAGATCGATATACTCCTCCAATCGTTGCGTGGACAGATTCGTCATGAAAGTCGGAGTCCAAGACCCCGAGGAAGCCACCTGAGCCAGCGAACTCTCCTTAGCAGCTGATAGAGCGAAGAACCTGGGGTATCTGCTCTGAAAGGTACCCTCGTATGTCCAGTCGTCCCGCCAGAACCTGAATACCGTGTCGTTACCCACCCTCGGATGGAGATGCATCGTAATGTCCGGCAATACCGCTCGTATGCCCGTACACAGTGGCGACTCGAATCGGACCCTGGCCGCGCTCAAGGTAGCCTCAACCCTGTAAATCCTCCTGATGAGTCTTACCGTCAAGGAGTTGGAGGGCCCCCAAATCCGCACGATGCATTTCACGATCAAAGACCTATTCATGCAATCGACGTCTCGTACGCCGAGCCCACCATCTTTATGCGACTTCGTGACTCCCTCCCAAGCGACCGGGTGCAGGCTGCGGCCTTGCTGTCGCCCGACCAGAAGAAAGATCTCATTAGGGTCTCGATCTTCTTCCTGACCCCCATCGGCATAAGTCTCGTGGAATGGACAAAAGTGGGGACCGTCGAGAGCACGTGTTTTAACGGGTTCAACTTCCCCCCGTCGATAACGTCACCGCCTTCCATCCCGCTAGGCGCTGCTCAAGTCTCCGAACCACGTCATCCTAGTCAGCTTCAGCCTCCTCGCGACCAGCGGTAAACCCAAATATCGGATAGGGCGGGCCTCGAGAGGGCACTCCGTCGATGTCGCCAACCTGGAGCTCTCGTCCTCCGACATCCCAAAGGTGATCCCCGTTGACTTCTGTTTATTGATCTCGAGGCTCAATATACAGCTGAATATACGACCACTCGATCCGCCATGTCGCTCTGCTCCTTCGTTCCATCGAGCAGAATAATCGTGTCATTGGCGTATTGAAGAAGGGGTATTGAGATGTCGTCCTTGTAGAAGCCCTTATTCCACCCGCCCTCGACTGCCCGCTTGAATAGCATGCCCAAAGCATCGGCCACGATGACGAAGAGCATGGGAGCCAGGGGGCACCCCTGCCGTACCCCCGCTGTGGCTGGAAGGATCTCCCCTCCGGCCTCCCATTCACCATAATCGAATAAGAGGACATGGTAACGCACCGCTTCATCCAATCGACCCAAAGGGCCGGAACCCCCGCCGACGCAAAGACATCCACATGAATCGCTAGTCGATGTTGTCGTAAGCCTTGGAATAGTTGATCTTCTACAACGCTCCTCTCGAGTTCATCCTCCTCCACTCAAGGCAGATCTCCAAGGCCATGACCAGGCCATCCGCCATCTGTCTCCCCGGTATGAACGTCGTCTGACCTTCGAGCACCACCGTCCATGACCCATTTAGACGGTTGGCTAGAATCTTGGCCAGGATAAGGTAAATTGCATTCGAGAGTGCTATAGGTATGTAATCTTCCACCCGTACAGGGTTGTCCTTCTTTGGTAACAGGACCAGCAACGCCCTGTTCACCTTCTCAAGGCCTCCGTTTCTCCCCCTGAATTCGTCTATTAGCTCCATTGCGTCCCCCTTCATGATGTCTCAGAACTCCCTGTAGAATAACACGGAGAATCCATCCGGTCCCGGGGCCCCCTCTGCATTTAGTCCCCATACCGCCCTCCTTGTTTCCTCCTCGAAGAAAGGTGCCGAGACCCTCAGTCTGCCCCTCCGACAACGTTTGAACCCCCCTCCCCTCCCAACCCCATCCACGACTGACCTTCCTTCTGGACACGTCTACGAAGTGACCTCGTAGCGCGTTCCCGATTGCCACCTCTCCCGTGTAATGCAGACCCCCTACTTCGATCTCGTGCAACTGGTTCTTTCTCCTCCACCCCGAGGCGACGACATGAAAAAAGTTAGTGTTGGCGTCCCCTTCCTTCAGCCACTTCTGTCTTGATCGTTGCTTCCATTCCACCTCTTGTTTGTAGTCATCTAGAAGCAACTCCTCAAGCAACGCCTCCATCTCCGTGAATTCCTCCTAGTTCATACCTCTCTCACCATCCACAAAGTCCATCCTTGAAACCCCAACCAAGATCTCTGAACACCTAGCCTTCCTTCTCTCCCTCAACTCCCTCTCGAACGAGATCAGGAAGGTCCTCAGATTTTGAAGTTTGGTCGTCATTCTCGCCGCAACAGACCCCTCCAGAGACCAACCTCTCCACTTCTCCGCCACCAGGTTCCTGAACCCCTATTCCAACAGCCAGCTGCGCTTGAACCAGAAGAAGAATCTGCTCCCCTCGTCCTCCCCCGAGGACCACATGATCGGAGTGTGGTCTGAAAGGGCGCGAGGGAGATCCCATGCGCGGGAAAGGGGGAATAACTCCGACGCCTCCGGGGAAAGTAAGAATCTGTCCAACCGCGAATGTGACCTAGCGTTGCGCTACGTGAACTTGCATCCGCTGGCATCAAGAATCAAGAGCCCCATAGTTCTAATTACCCTCCAAATATCATCGGAGCCCGGGTCCGCCCCTCCCCGGCCCCGTAGTCGGTCGTCCGGCAAGAGGGTGGTGTTCAGGTCCCCCCGATAAGCCAGGATCCCTCCGTCCTCGCGAGGTCGACCCTCTCCAGATCCTACGCCAGAGAGCCCTCCCCACCCCCCATCAGCCCATACACATTAGAGATGACCAAGATAATGTCGTCCGACTTCCTTCGCAAGGTAACGGTGAGAGTGAACCTTTCCCTGGAGACATCGAGGGAATCAAACACATCTTTCTTCCATCCAGTCATAACGTCGCCCGACGCTCCCTGAGCGTCCAGATCCGCCAACTCAGAACGCCCTCCTCCGTCCAAGCCTCCACTCGCCACTGCCAATTGCCCGGACAACTTGGTTTCCTGTAAGAGGAATACATCGACCTTAGCGTCGTCGATGAAGTTTTTAACCCCCAATAGCTTCTCCGGGCACCCCAGGACCCAGACGTTCCATGATAGGATCTCCATATGGCCACCGAGAAGTAGTTCGATGGTGGGATCAACCCCAGGAATTCTGCCACTTCACTGTCAAGCGTCTCGAAGCTGTTGGTGAGGGGCAATCCTTTATCCTTCGATGGCGGGATCTGCCCCAGGCCTTTCTACTTCGAGGGCGAGAGATCAGGGAGAGCGAAGTCGGAGTCTTCTGCCCAGGCCAGCGCCTCTGCCCGTCTCTCTCTCCTTGTCGCCTTGCTGAAGCCCTTCCTCGAGTAGTACACGCCAAATCTTGAGCCATGCCATTCTGCTCCCATACTTTGTCCACGAAGGGAACCTTCGCCCAGAGGGTGGAACTGTGTTGTCGCCGCATTGGGGTCTTCCAGTCCCCTTTCGAGGACAACTTGCCTCCCTGTCTTCTCTCCAGCAGTGTGAAGATGGGCCTCGTCCGCCCCCTCGCCCCCCATCGGCCATGATAGTCCCTTGACCTTCAGAAGCGAACCTTGTCAAGAAAACACACGAAGCGGCCGAAGCCGAGACCGAAGAGGCTTGCAGTGCATGTGTTGAGCGAGGTTTTCAAGGACGGAAATTAATTGATGGTGAAAAGGTCGTTGTTTTTCCCAAAATCCCGCGTCAACAAAAGATTTATTTTTTTTTATGATTTTTGCTACTTATTAACCTGTATAGCGGACAGGGTCGAACTCAGGGATGCTACAATTCCCGAGGGTTATTCAATTAATCGAAAATCAATCAAGAGAAAACAGGAATCTCAAAGGACAACTATCCTTGGTTTTTGTGATTTTTTTTAATATTTTATTTTTTTTATTTTTTTTATTTCTAATTTTTTTATTTTTTCTGATTTTCAAATTTTTAGTGATTTTGATTTTGCAATTTTTTTTAAAATTTTCAAAAATAACGAACAATGTGATTAAACTCAAGAAATATGCACACCAACTCTTTTTGCAATTTTTCAATTAGTAAAAAATACTCAGAAAAATTCAAAGAAAATATTTTTGGGTTTTAAAAGTTTTGAAATGTTTTTGAGAATTTTTATGGAATTTTCAGATGTTTTTGTATTTTTTTAAAAATTAAACAGTGAGGAAACACGAAAATGTGCACAGCCTGGAGTAATTTGCAATTTAAAAATCTTTAAAATGCCAAAACTCCTGGCAATTATTTTTAAGACAAACTAGAACATTATCTACAAACAGGAACTGAAATCACAATTTTTCGATTTTTGTAGAATTTTTTATGATTTTTATAAGATTTTTGATGTTTTTCAATTTTTTTGGGTTTTTTAAGTAATTAATGCATGAAAATTAGTCAGAAACTAAAAGACAATGAAATACAATTACTCTAATTGTTTTAGAATTTTTGGAGTTATTTTCGAATTTTTATGAATTTTCGAATTTCAAGAAGACAAAAAGGCACTGTTTTTTATTTTTAATAATATCAAATGAAGTCAAAATGCAATGAAAAATTTATGCTAATAAAACAATCACATGAAGAGCATAGCACAATTTTTTCAAAATTTTTGGGTCATGAATAACATTTATTTCAATAAAAGATCATGCAAATTCAGTGTTCTGCTGTTCAGGGGCTAAACTGTAAATAAGCAAAAGGTTTGGACTGAAATCTAAAGAGTCAATGTTTTTGTCCCAAAAAAAATAATCATAATAAATCACAGGGGAGAAAGTGCAAATTTACCAATATACCATGTGCATATCATGTGCCTTGGAGCTCTGGAGGAACCTCTTTCTAATTCCTGAAGCCTTTAGGGGGCGTAGCTGTAATTTGTCCCCCTTTTTTTAATTGAATCCAAAGGGAACCCTAAAGCTTCGTATCTTGCAAAAGGGGCAAACAGGGGCTAGAGGATGCCCGCCGTCAATGGAGCATTGGGAGGGCGCACCTGGGACGCCGCCACTGCCTTCTCCCCACGCGCGCGCAGGCGGCGCTAGAGCAGCGGAGGGGCGGCGCGCCGGCCTCGGGTGCTGGTGACGGCCGGGCGGTGGAGCAGCAGGACGGACGGCGCGGCGCGTGGCTGCGAAAGGAGGGTCGGTGGGCGATGGAGTGTGCGGTGCGCCGCGCGGGGCTGCACGGCGATGTTCGCCGGCCGCGGGTGCTGGTGACGTCGGGCGGTACGGCGGAGCGCGTTGAAGGCGAGCCGGCCGCCTTCGCGCGGGCGGAGGATAAGGGCGTCGGCGCGGAGTGGTGCGGCGCCGCCCCACGTGGCGGAGGAGTGCGGCGGAGCAGCAGGTTGGCCGAAGGGGTTGAGTGGCGGCGCGGCCGCGTGCTGGGAGCGGCGGCTTCGGGCGGTGGCGAGGCTGCAGGGGACGGCGGCCCTCCTGGCTGCCGTCTTTTTTTTATTATTTTTTTTGGTTTTTTGTAATATTATGTCTGTGATGTAAACAACAGATAAAGGAATTTTTTTTATTTTTTTTAAAAAAAATCCGAAAAAACAGGAGATGAGAAAGGTTAAAGAAATTTTTTATTTTTTTTATTTTTGTTTTTTTATATGATCCTGCAAAACAAACGTTAGAGATAAAGGTTTTTTTTATTTATCTACAAAATCGGAAAGTGAATGGGGATTCGGCGAAGGTGGAGGATTCGAATCCGACTCTCCGACCACCGTGCGTGGTCGGAGTTGATAGATTGTGTGAGATAGAAATCGAAGGCGAAGAGATCAAGAAGATGAGATGAAAAATCGAGTTGCGTGCGGATCAAGTCGTGATGGATTTTAAAATCTAGAGAAAAAATTGACTATGGAAAAAAATACGAAGACTAAACTACGATTAAACTAAGATAAAATGCGAAGAAAAAAAAATTGGATCTCACCTTAGGAGCGGAAAATGGACCGTTATCGCCTCGACAAGGCCGATTCGCTGTCACCGGGCGGCTCGGAGGCTAGGCACAATTCTCGACGAAATTTTCTCTCGGAGATCGGGCTCCTCTCTCTAAAGATTGATCAGGTTGGAATGAGGGAGATGGAGCCATATAAATAGAAAAGAGAGACATTTGAATTTTTGAATTTTTGGATAAGAAGATAAGAGAGATTTTTTTGGTGGAAGAGATAACATGAGAGATAAAATAGAAAGATAAAATTATTTACAAAATTATCTAATTTTTTTGAATTTTCGTCACTTTATTTATTTGAATTAAAAAATATTTTTTTTTTATTTTTTTATGATGGTTAGTTAAAAATAGCAACTATATACATATACTATACACATATATGGTATTATATACAAGGGTAAATGATGAAATTAGCCTCTTTTTTTGTTTTAAGAATGTTATTATTTTTTTTATTTTTTTATTTTTTTTATTTTTGTTTTAAGTACTTAGTAAAAATATTTACAAATATACAAGTACAATATGTACAAAATACAAGGGAAAATTGCACAAACCACCCCAGAAAACCGACTTTTCAACCGTAACTCCAAAAATTATGAAATCACAGCCATTTTTGAAGATAATTTAATTTAGAATTCAATGGAAGTGAAATTGGTTCAATTTGATATTATATGAAGCCGGAATTAATCTTCAAATTAGTGCTTAGTGGCTTTTTCCAAGTGTGGCTACTTTTATTCTGTACATGATTTAATTGTGCAATCAGTTTTATTAATTAGGACCCATTTTTATTTAAAATTTTGATTTTGAATGTTATTTGATTTGGGGTCAATTAAGGTACAAATAAATTAGTGTTAGTTTTATACAGATATACACAAAATAAGTGAGAAACACATTTTTTTGGATTTTCTGGTTGAGGACCCTATCTCCCCCTACTTTATTCCTGGTCGATCAGGTCAAGTCTTGACCTTCTCTCGGGGTTCGGATCAGCCTGTATACAGTCTTCCTTTTTTTATTTTATTTTCTTTATTTTTCCTTTCTTTATTTATTTATTTATTTTTGGTTAAAATTAGTAAGGAATGTACAATATTTACACACAAATGCAAGTTAGTAAGAATATGGAGTTAGCGTTATATGCAGGTGTTTTATAAGGGATTTTAAGCTAAAATAAATGAATAAAGATGACGAATCGCAGATTCATCATCCCCCTATGCTTTACCTTTGCTAGTCCCTTAGCAAACACTTATTTGAAAGAATAAGTGAAGAAGAAAAAGAAAGGGAAAATAAAGAAAGTAGGACAATATTGAGTATTAAACTTATCTTTATAAAATTGTAGTTTGGAGCTCTGTCGGACCTTTGGATTATTTGTGTGTCGGAACTTCTGTGAGACTTAGGATTTTAAAACCAACAGCCTTCAAGTTCTACACATCATTGTCACAGTTTTGGCCCATAAGTCATCTTAGATCGATCCTCTTCCCAAAGCATACCTTATGAACATTGAATAATCGACTCATGTGTGTGAAAAATTTTAGCTCTTCCCATCCAGAATGCCGGACTACCATGCAAATCTCCTCTCCAATAACTCGTCCTCGGGGAGTCAGGTATTTCCTTCTAAGGTATGTCGTGCTGTGTTCACAATCGATTTGGGGGAGAAGTTAGAAGAATGAGAAAAGAACTGGAGGGTGGTTTAGTGTAGTCACCTCTCCTTGTGAAGCTGGCCAGTGTAGCCGAGTCTCCACCAAGATCTGCAGGTTTTCTTGAAGCTTGGACCTTTTTGGTCAGATTTTTATTTGGTAGTAGCTTCTTTGTATTTGGAGTTTTGGTGGTTCTGCTTGGATCTTGTTGTGCCCCTACGGATATAGAATCTTTTTTTTTCCGTACATGTTTTGGGGTCTTAGAAAAAATTGTGCCCAGCCGTCCATCCCTTTTCCGAAGCTTTATTTCAACCCGTACTCCGGTCTTTAGATTTCCACGCTACCAGAAAAGAAACTCATACAGTCTTCCAACATCCCGTCTGAGTTGAGCTAAGTGCATAGTGCGGGAGTATAATTTATTTCGCTATTCCAGAGTTGTACCCAGAATGAAGAGACCAGGTTAGACACTAAGGGTCAAATGCTGCACATTGTCATGTGGAACTCAAAGAATTAAGTCAAAGACCTGAAGCTTCTAAAATCCTATTTCTCGGTGAAGTTCCTCTGAGAATTAGGTGGATTAAGATCCAACTAAGCTTCATTCTTCAATTTTATTCCAGACATAGTTTAAATATTAATGCTATCCTGAAAAATGCACATGCAAATGCAGAATATGAACAATGCAGAGAGTTTTTTTAAGGAATGATACACATGTGAAAAGAACCATTTTTTTTAAACAATTTTCTAATTTTGATCTTTTTATGGATTTTTGGAGAAAAATGCAGATGTGAAAGACAGGTATTTTTGTATGCACTTTTTTTTGAATTATGCAAATTTTTATAGATTTTTGGTTTTGTAGTTTTTTTAGTAATATATATAAGTATATACATGAGATTTTGTGTTTTTTTGGTTTTTGTTTGTTTTTTTTGTTTATTTCTTTTGTTTTTTTCTCTCTCTTCCCTTTTTTTTGTTTTTTTTGTTTTGTTGTTTTTTTTGTTTTTTTTGTTTTGTTTTTCTTTACGTGGATTTTATAAAATATACACATAACCCCCAAATAAATGTATTTAAAAGTACGAGTTATGTCTCAAGTATATATACAATATATACGACACCCCCCTATACTTAGCTCGAACTATGTTCTCATAGTGATCAGAGAGCGACAAAGGAAGACATAACTCGTGCTAAGCAAAGAAAGGTGAAAAGACTCCTATGCTACAACGACTCAAAGAAGAGATAAAATGAAGAGAAGTTGGTGATCCCCCCCTATACTTAGGATCAAGTAATCCTAAGTATAGTGGAATGTACAAAGGGGAAAACCGATGAAGAGAATGTACAGACTCACAGAGACGCGATATGAACAACATCACCCCCCTATACTTAGGGTAGAGTATCCCTAAGTATAGGCAACAACAACAAGGGTGATAAACAGGACGAATATGAACAACACAAATACTTCACCCCCCTATACTTAGGATAAAGCACATCCTAAGTATAGCATATATACACACACACACGGAAAAGGGGTGAATGATAAAACGGGAGAAGCCAGAGTGAAACGAAAGGATATACAAGAGGAGTGGATTTACAAAGGTTAAGAAGGTCGAAAACGAACCTTCTTGCGGGACCGCTGAGGTATGGATTTGACAAGATGTAGGTCGATATTGGGATCATCATTAGACATAAATTGAGTAGGATCGACCAAAATTATATCCTCAGCGGTTTCAGATTGTGCAGGCCTAAACCGGTTATTGGAAGTAGTGTGACCATGTCCTGCTTGGGAAGTCTCACAAACATCAAAGTAGAATGGCTCGAAATCATTATCAGAAAAAGTAGGATCAATTTCAGCCTGACGAGCCTCTACCGGATCATCATCTTTATCAAAAGGCCCAAATTCCTTTATAAAAGCAATCAAATCAAATTTGGCCTGGTCGGTCTTATCTGAATCAGGGTGAGTAGGAACGGACTTATCAGTGAAAGTAGTCGAATCGTGTCCGTCCTGTCTAGTCTTAGAGTCTGCCTTCCGCTCTAGGGTGTCTATCGTGTAAATCCCGCGGATGTCATCAATGCATCGCCACATACCAGAAGAGGGAACTCCAAGGTCTATGCTTTCCGAGTCCTCCTCCTTGAAGAGGAATTCTCGGGTCTCAGTATCATCCATCATATAGCAAAAATCTCTGGTATTATCATCATGATCAAAGTCCTTGGGGTTGTCTAACACGGGTGGGCTCTCATGGGATGCGGGTTTCTGGATGGTAGTGGGTGTAGTGATTAACACATCGCTCCCTACATCAGAACGTAAGCGAATCTCTCCTGAACCATAGTCAATAACGGCTCCTGCAGAGGCAAGGAAAGGCCGTCCCAAGATGATTGGAGGGTGCTCCACAGGGGTGGAGGTCTCCATAGGCATTACAACAAAATCCGAAGTAAAATTCATGCCCTGAATAAGAATGACAGCGTTTTCTAAAATACCCTTCGGCCTCTTGATAGATCCATCAGCAAATTGAACTATCATCCTGGTTTTCTTGAGAGGCCCAAGATGAAGAGACTGTACCATAGAGAAGGATATTATATTGATTGATGAACCGCCGTCAAGGAGAGCGTTATCACAAGAATAGTCAGATATGGAGCATCTCACAAGAGGTGTGGTTGTATTCCCTTTCTTAAAATATGGACGGTGAGAGATGGCGTAGGCAGTGGCCATGGTCAAGATGTGATGCTCAGATCTTCTCCTTCTCTTTCTCTTCTTGTGTTGAGGAGTAGATAAATCTGTCATGGCCTGTTGAAGTGGGGCTTTAATGATCTCATGAAGGGTGGCCACCACTTCGGGTTTAGTCAACATTTTTTTGAATTTTTGGACCTCATCCATACAAGGGAGGAGGTCGGAATCAACATTTACATGAGGATTGCCAAGAGCAGTCTGTATAGTGGCATCCTCAGGATCTAGGTTGGGACATGGCTGTGTGGGTAAATGATCGGGCATTTGGGTTCTTTTCTCACAAAATGAATCAATAATATGTCTCCCAGAATCTTTTTGTATTTTCAAAATTTTCTCATTTTTTTGTGTTTTGGATGATTTCAAGCTCTCATGATTATCCTCGAGTGAATCAATATCCTCAAATATTGGAGCAGCGTTCTGTCTCTCATTTACGTTAATAAAATTGGAAATCTTCGAATTCATATGCTCCACCATTTGATTCAATGTGTTAAGTGTGGAAACCATGAAAGGTGACTCCAAAATCCCAGGATCGGGTGGGTTAAATGAGGGTGGGTGAAAATCAAAGTCCTCCGTCTCCTGAAATAATGGGTTAGGCGGATATGCACAAACATCAGGAGGAAGATCCTCCTGGAAAAGGGAAGGTGGATCGTCTGGAGAGTACAAGGTATCTGCGAAGATCGGATTAGAATAACTCCAATCGGCCATCTTCGAAACAAATGATGGGAGAGCACGAGGGTCAAGCCAAAAGATATGGAGAAAAAGGCGCAAATGCACAGAAAAGATCTGGTATGCACACAAACAATCAAACACAATACAAACCCCCAATTCACCAACTCAACGCAATGTGAAGACCGTGAAGGTTCGGTCTCTTAATCTTGTCTGTTTTAGAGTTAGGTGATAATCACAAAGTTGTACAAACACTTAGGTTGAATTATGGGATTTGGGCACTAACCTTACTGTGTATGCGAGCAAGTTAAAACGAATACAATGAGGGGGTTACTCTCCCCAAAACAATGATTTTTCCTTGTATTTTTTAGGGTCGAGTTTTCTTTAGCAGTCCCAAATTTTAGGCAGTTATCACTTGGTTAAAATATTTTCAAAGAATCGCCTACCGAGTGTCCAATTTCCTTTTTATCTTATGTGAGTGAAAACAAGGAAGGAGATCGGAAATGCCAATGCGCGATTAAAAACGATGATGCATGCAGGGGTTAGAGATGCGTACCTTGTCGCCAGCACTCTACATGCAAGTGATCCGCACAGAATTTAAATACAGAAAATAAACTAATCTATATGCAAATGCAAGTGAACCGTCCTAGATGATAACTTCTATTAACGGGCAAGAACAAGTTAATTTGACAAAGTCCAAATTACATCTACTCTATAGGCACAGAAATTCTTGTTTAGGGTGTTTGGACCTAATTAATTACCTGGCTCAAGCAAATTAATTAAAGAAATCAATAGGTGGCTTTCGAAATCTGCGGAAACAAAGAAAATAAAGGCGATGAAAACAAAACCGATAAGGCCCCCCAAGTGCACCGGCACTTGGCGAAACAGACCCCGCAACAAATGAATGTCCGTTTATAAGAGTTCAAATGCTAGAAAATAAAGACTCTCTCTTTCTCTCTCTCTTTTTTCTCTCTCTTTTTTTTCTGCTCTTTCAATTTTCTTCTCCTCTTCTCACGCTATCCTGCGGCTTGGTGAAGAATCAAGCCGCCTCCACGTCGCTTGGGTGCTTCGGCTCTCCTAGGATCGCCTCCTTCGCTCCGCGGGCCCTCGCAAGAAAAAGAAAAGAGAATGTGTAAGAAACACAATTTTCAAATATGAGAAAATGATGAAATGAATGCAATGGATATGAACAATGGAATAATGTGGCAAATTATACACAGATATTTACAACCAAGAATAGCAGGTCAAAAGAGAAACCTAACTACCCTCGCCGTGCCTCCCCGGCAACGACGCCATTTTGTTGTGCGTGAAATTTGGAGATTTTTGATTTTTTCTTTTTATTCCCTCCCCGGCAACGGCGCCATTTTGTTGAGCGAGGTTTTCAAGGACGGAAATTAATTGACGGTAAAAAGGTCGTTGTTTTTCCCAAAATCCCGCGTCAACAAAAGATTTATTTTTTTTATGATTTTTGCTACTTATTAACCTGTATAGCGGACAGGGTCGAACTCAGGGAGGCTACAATTCCCGAGGGTTATTCAATTAATCGAAAATCAATCAAGAGAAAACAGGAATCTCAAAGGACAACTATCCTTGGTTTTTGTGATTTTTTTAATATTTTTATTTTTTTATTTTTTTATTTCTATTTTTTTTATTTTTTCTGATTTTCAAATTTTTAGCGATTTTGATTTTGCAAATTTTTTTTTAAATTTTCAAAAATAACGAACAATGTGATTAAACTCAAGAAATATGCACACCAACTCTTTTTGCAATTTTTCAATTAGTAAAAAATGCTCAGAAAAATTCAAAGAAAATATTTTTGGGTTTTAAAAGTTTTGAAATGTTTTTGAGAATTTTTATGGAATTTTCAGATGTTTTTGTATTTTTCTAAAATTAAACAGTGAGGAAACACGAAAATGTGCACAGCCTGGAGTAATTTGCAATTTAAAAATCTTTTAAATGCCCAAAACTCCTGGAAATTATTTTTAAGACAAACTAGAAACCATTATCTACAAATAGGAACTGAAATCACAATTTTTCGATTTTTGTAGAATTTTTTATGATTTTTATAAGATTTTTGATGTTTTTCAATTTTTTTGGGTATTTTAAGTAATTAATGCGTGAAAATTGGTCAGAAACTAAAAGACAATGAAATACAATTACTCTAATTTTTTTAGAATTTTTGGAGTTATTTTCGAATTTTTATGAATTTTCGAATTTCAAGAAGACAAAAAGGCACTGTTTTTGATTTTTAATAATATCAAATGAAGTCAAAATGCAATGAAAAATTTATGCTAATAAAACAATCACATGAAGAGCATAGCACAATTTTTTCAAATTTTTTGGGTCATGAATGACATTTATTTCAATAAAAGATCATGCAAATTCAGTGTTCTGCAATTCAGGGGCTAAACTGTAAATAAGCAAAAGGTTTGGACTGAAATCTAAAGAGTCAATGTTTTTGTCCCAAAAAAAATAATCAAAATAAATTACAGGGGAGAAAGTGCAAAGTTACCAATATACCATGTGCATATCATGTGCCTTGGAGCTCTGGAGGAACCTCTTTCTAATTCCTGAAGCCTTTAGGGGGCGTAGCTGTAATTTGTCCCCTTTTTTTTAATTGAATCCAAAGGGAACCCTAAAGCTTCGTATCTTGCAAAATGGGCAAACAGGGGCTAGAGGATGCCCGCCGTCAATGGAGCATCGGGAGGGCGCACCTGGGACGCCGCCACCGCCTTCTCCCCACGCACGCGCAGGCGGCGCTAGAGCAGCGGAGGGGCGGCGCGCCGGCCTCGGGTGCTGGTGACGGTCGGGCGGTGGAGCAGCAGGACGGACGGTGCGGCGCGTGGCTGCGAAAGGAGGGTCGGTGGGCGATGGAGTGTGAGGTGCGCCGCGCGGGGCTGTGCGGCGATGTTCGCCGGCCGTGGGTGCTGGTGACGTCGGGCGGTATGGTGGAGCGCGTTGAAGGCGAGCCGCCTGCCTTCGCGCGGGCGGAGGATAAGGGCGTCGGCGCGGAGTGGTGCGGTGCCGCCCCACGTGGCGGAGGAGTGCGGCGGAGCAGCAGGTTGGCCGAGGGGGTTGAGTGGCGGCGCGGCCGCGTGCTGGGAGCGGCGGCTTCGGGCGGTGGCGAGGCTGCAGGGGACGGCGGCCCTCCTGGCTGCTGTCTTTTTTTATTATTATTATTTTTTGGTTTTTTTTGTAATATTATGTCCGTGATGTAAACAGCAGATAAAGGAAATTTTTTTATTTTTTAAAAAAAATCCGAAAAAACAGGAGATGAGAAAGGTTAAAGAAATTTTTTATTTTTTTTATTTTTGTTTTTTATATGATCCTGCAAAACAAACGTTAGAGATAAAGGATTTTTTTTATTTATCTACAAAATCGGAAAGTGAATGGGGATTCGGCGAAGGTGGAGGATTCGAATCCGACTCTCCGACCACCGTGCGTGGTCGGAGTTGATAGATTGTGTGAGATAGAAATCGAAGGCGAAGAGATCAAGAAGATGAGATGAAAAATCGAGTTGCGTGCGGATCAAGTCTTGATGGATTTTAAAATCTAGAGAAAAAAATGACCATGGAAAAAAAATACGAAGACTAAACTACGATTAAACTAAGATAAAATGCGAAGAAAAAAAATTTGGATCTCACCTTAGGAGCGGAAAATGGACCGTGATCGCCTCGACAAGGCCGACTCGCTGTCACCGGGCGGCTCGGAGGCTAGGCACAATTCTCGACGAAATTTTCTCTCGGAGATCGGGCTCCTCTCTCTAAAGATTGATCAGGTTGGAATGAGGGAGATGGAGCCATATAAATAGAAAAGAGAGACATTTGAATTTTTGAATTTTTGGATAAGAAGATAAGAGAGATTTTTTTGGTGGAAGAGATAACATGAGAGATAAAATAGAAAGATAAAATTATTTACAAAATTATCTAATTTTTTTGAATTTTCGTCACTTTATTTATTTGAATTAAAAAATGTTATTTTTTTTATTTTTTTATGATGGTTAGTTAAAAATAGCAACTATATACATATACTATACACATATATGGTATTATATACATGGGTAAATGATGAAATTAGCCTCTTTTTTTGTTTTAAGAATGTTATTATTTTTTTTATTTTTTTATTTTTTATTATTTTTGTTTTAAGTACTTAGTAAAAATATTTACAAATATACAAGTACAATATGTACAAAATACAAGGGAAAATTGCACAAACCACCCCAGAAAACCGACTTTTCAACCGTAACTCCAAAAATTATGAAATCACAGCCATTTTGAAGATAATTTAATTTAGAATTCAATGGAAGTGAAATTGGTTCAATTTGATATTATATGGAGCCGGAATTAATCTTCAAATTAGTGCTTAGTGGCTTTTTCCAAGTGTGGCTACTTTTATTCTGTACATGATTTAATTGTGCAATCAGTTTTATTAATTAGGACCCATTTGTATTTACAACTTTGATTTTGAATGTTATTTGATTTGGGGTCAATTAAGGTACAAATAAATTAGTGTTAGTTTTATACAGATATACACAAAATAAGTGAGAAACACATTTTTTTGGATTTTCTGGTTGAGGACCCTATCTCCCCCTACTTTATTCCTGGTCGATCAGGTCAAGTCTTGACCTTCACTCGGGGTTCGGGTCAGCCTGTATACAGTCTTCCTTTTTTTATTTTATTTTCTTTATTTTCCCTTTCTTTCTTTATTTATTTATTTTAGGTTAAAATTAGTAAGGAATGTACAATATTTACACACAAATGCAAGTTAGTAAGAATATGGAGTTAGCGTTATATGCAGGTGTTTTATAAGGGATTTTAAGCTAAAATAAATGAATAAAGATGACGAATCGTAGATTCATCAGCATGCACAATCACCGGACCCGGGTCCGCTCCAACAGTTGGGCTATGGTCCACGACCACACTTGAGTTTTGCAATTGAACGCCAATCGGATCCACCGAACACCTGTGCCCGTGGTGGGCCCATGCCTGCTCGAGGAGAGCCTCACCCCCTGTATATCCGGAGCTGGCAGGGATCGGGTCGACATTCCGGGTGGTACCAATTGGGGATCCGGAACTGTCATGGTACGGGTCGACTCTCCGTTTGAAACATTTCGAGGACCCCCCTGGGAATCCTACATACAACAATCCAAAGCAAATTCCCCGTGGGAGTCGAGGCGTCGCCCCTAATGTAAGGGGTCGGTCCACTTCCCCGCAACGTTCCTCAATTGCCTCAAGCGCGTGTCTGTTCAACTCCCCCGCAACCTTCCGCCTGCGACATGGCTGCGCGCCTCCCCCTCGTGGACCCTCCCCCAAGACAAGCGCCTTTTCCTCTCCTCCGCGTGCCTGGTCCTCGAACGGCTGTCGTTGCCCCACCGGCTCTGGCTCTGCACGAGCCCGGTCCCCCAGTAAGGTCACGGGTCGGGTCCCCCGCTGCTGGCCGGACTCGTGGGGATCCGCCACCGACTCAAACTCAATCGCGATCTCCATCCCCGCATACATAGCCCTTTGCCAACCTAGGCTTTCCATTCTCAGGTTCCGAACCTTGAGCACCGGGCCCGGAGGCTCTCCCGGGCTGCACCCTGACGTCTCCACGCCCACGATCTGCACCTGCGACCCCAACAACTTAGAGAGGTCCTTCCGCCCCCTCGCCAACAGTGGAATACCCTTTATACGAATGCGGTCCGGGGTTCCCGAGAACACCCTGCCGTCCGTTAAGGTCAGCCTTCTCCATCGCAGGCTCGTCTAGCCTTCCTTTGTCCATCTCAACAGCTCGTTGGCCTCGGTATTGGAGAGACCTCTCGCTATAACCCTGTGGCTGGTCAAGGTAATAATATCCCCCCTGAATAACGCCGTCGAAATTAGACCCACGCCAGTTGTCCCCCTGAAGAGCAGCACTTCATCGCCGTCACCCTCCCCAACCAAGCAACCTCTCGAATTCCCCTCCTTGCACCGGTGTGGATCCATCGGGCACGAACTCCACCTGTGGGAAAAGCCTCTGCAACGGAAACATCTAATCGGTTCCCTGCACTGGCTGGCCCAGTGGGACAGTGCCCCGCACCGGAAGCATCCCCTCCCGAAGGGGTTCTCGAAGCCCCGCTTCGAAAGCTGTAGAACTCCGCTTCGACCGTTTCTTCTATGGGACACCGCAACCCAGCCGTCGCCATCGCCAAACAAACACCCTCATGTTCACCAGCTGTCTTGTCATTATGGTTTGAGACTTTGAGTCATTACAAGATAGTTATATATGTCTCATATAAATTTTGCATACAAAATTAGCTTCCCAAAAGTTGAACATCCATAAATGATATCCTTTTGTTTAATATTATTATTTATTTTATTTGCGATTGAAGTGCCTAAGTTTCGAAAACTGTCATCATCTTCCTTAAAAGTTGTATTAAGTCGGTCTAGACCACCACACATGGTAACAGTAGTTCTCCATGAAGTATGGACTTAAAAAATTGACCATTAATGTGCCAGTATTTTATTCCTAAATGGTTTATTTATTATAGATGAGCCATGTCTGTCACAAACTTGTCTTTTTCGCAAGGTAATGGGCAGCAAGACAAAGATATTTATTGTCATGGAATTTGTCACTGGAGGAGAGCTCTTCGATAAAATCGTGAGTTCATTTTTTTCTAATAACTATTGATGGTATACTCTTTGATTCAAAGATCTCATTCAGCTTATAGATGGTGTCTAAATTTCCCATTTCTTCCGATAGTTATAAACTGAACTGGATTCGAGATGGGAAGATAGCTAACATATTACTGAATGGGTCCTTTGATCATGAAGGTCAGTGATGGCAGGATGAGAGAAGATGACGCGCGGAGATATTTCCAGCAATTAATTAATGCTGTTGATTATTGCCATAGTAGGGGTGTTTACCACCGGGACCTGAAGGTAAGTCCTTTGCTTATGCACACAAGGATTTCTTAATTTTTGAAAAAATCATCAAATTATTTTGATTTTTGAAGCTCATTTATTGCAGCCTGAAAATTTGCTGCTTGATGCATTCGGGAATCTCAAAGTATCTGATTTCGGATTAAGTGCACTTTCCCAGCAAGTCAGGGTAACTGTGGTTGCCAATTTTATTATTTCTTCTCGCATATTACATGTAATTTACACATTAGGATGCTCACTGTTGGTTCCTTACATGACTCTACTGATGTTTGAAGCAATTTTTCACCTCACTATGTACTTTGGCGTGCATTAGTGTCATGAAAATTTGGACATTGCATAACTAATTTCTAGGGGTGAAAAATCCAAAATAAAAAGTTTGATGACTCTTTTAACAGGGACTTATTAGAATGATCACATTGGAAGGCATTATAAAGTTTGGGGATTATGTTGTTACTTTTTGTTGGATGGAGGAATCAAGTCACAAACGTTAGTGGCTATTGTATGCTAATG
The DNA here is from genome assembly GCA_037367405.1 of Ottelia alismoides. Classification (NCBI taxonomy): domain Eukaryota; kingdom Viridiplantae; phylum Streptophyta; class Magnoliopsida; order Alismatales; family Hydrocharitaceae; genus Ottelia; species Ottelia alismoides. The sequence continues at coordinate 66,205 of JAZKJV010009177.1, forward strand.
AGAGTTATTTTATCTTTCCCTATTTTATGTATTTTTTTTCTTTCCATCTCTATTATGTAATTTTTCCAACATGATTTCTCCTCTATATATAAGAGAACCCTAAGGCCTTGTAAATAAGCAAGTCATTATTTCTCTCCATATGGTATCACACTGACAATCCTAGACCAAAGCCTCGTTGCCCTAGCCCCTTCCGCTACTTGCCCCTCCCCATCTCATCGATGCTCATCTTGGCATCGCCACCTCGTGCGAGGCCCTAGTGGTAGTCGCCCCCCACCCCCAGCGGCCCCCTTCGGATTGTAGCAGCCCCATCTCTGGACAACAGGTTATCGGTGCCACTTCTACCTTCCTCCTTGGCACCCTTGGCGGCAATAATTGGCTGTTGGGGTTTTATTGATTCTACTCTTGGGTCCACCAGTGCCACTAGACACCCTTAGGGGCGGTTTTATTGATTCTACTCTTGGGTCCACCAGTGCCACTAGACACCCTTAGGGGCGCCTCCAACCCTCTCCTAGGGTTGTTGTCAGTCACCCATATTGCCCTAATATCACCTAAAGTTTGCCAAACAGTCCGATTTGGGCATTATTTTTGGGTGAAATCAGAAATTCTAGGCTCCATTATGTGTCCTAGGAAAACTCCATAGTTGATGGGAACGATTGTAGCATGAGTCTGCACACAACTAATTCTTTTATGTTCGCGTAGACACGTTTGATTTGGTCTACGTCCCTGCTCTTCGGCTCTTTTTATCATCATGTCAGAGAGTAATGTCGACATCCCATCTTTGGATTCCTTCAAAGGTCTAGTGCTCATTGTCATGATGGATGGGACCAACTATGAGTTGTAGGACATGTTGTTCATGAGCTTTATGCAGTGCAATGAGAAGAATCACATTCTGTCACAGGAGGAGCCAACTGGAAAGACTGGGCTAATGCCTCTTAGAAGACATGTAATATGTATACACGTGTTTGGTTATCCAGTAGCCTGGTTGTGGAGATAGCCAATGATATCTTACATCAACCATCAACCAAGGTCAATGTGTTGTGGGACATCCTCACGTCACATACTCTCAGGTGAGGAATGAGACGAAGATAGTGTAGCTCCAACATGACATCTTCTCGGTCGAGCAGAATGTATGCCTTCTTACATTGTACATCTCTCAGGGCCATGTTTGAGAAGCTCCACAGCTTCATGCCTCTTACATCGACATCAGAACAACAGAAGATATACATGAACGTCGCCACCATGGTTGGTGTATTCTTGGCAACTCTTAACCCTGAGTATGATGTAGCACTGTCCTAATTACTTATGGATGCTACCATACCTCCAATGGAGGAATCATACCACAGACTTAACATGATCACAGTCCCTTCATCAACATCCACTCAAACCTCCTTAGCTATGGCTGTATCTCGTAGTAGGGGACGATCTTCAGTTCAGAGGATGAGATTCCCATGGTAGAGAACTGGTTCAGTCAAGTCAGCTATGTACGTATTGTTATCGATCTGGTCACTCTGAAGGCACATGTTATTCTAAGCATGACTTCTGATTTCTACCTGTGTTGCTAAGCAGGTTGAGGCTTCTACTGCTCCTGCCACTACTCCTTTTAAGAAGTTCCATGAGTTTATCTCCCATCCAAGGGAGATCATGTCCCCTATTTCCTGGATCTTCTAGTGCTCCATCAAACTCATCTTATTTTGCTGCCTCAACATCTGCTAATACTTCATGTGGTGATGAAAGAATGAATTACATTATTGACGAGACCATAGGATTCTCTTATAAGGAGAGAAACCTGTTGGGAAAAATTACATGAAGAAGACAAAGAAAATAGAAATTACATAGACAATATAAAAATAACTAATATCTCAACACTCCCCCTCAAGCTGGAGCATATACATCAATCATGCTCAACTTGGAGTAGCATCTCTGGTAAATCCTGTGGCTAAGGCCTTAGTAAGTACATATGTTGTATGGTCTCCAGAGCTGACATGAATAGTGACGATGGGACCCCTTCTGTATCATGTCACGAGTGTAGCGACAATCTAGCTCTATATGTTTGGCCCTCTCATGGAAGGCAGGGTTGTTGCAATGAAAAAGCAGACTGGTTGTCGCATTGGAGGTGAATGGAAAGAGGCACCTTATTAGTCAGGTCAATAAGAACCGACTTGACCCACATCGTCTTTGTGCTAGCATGCGCCATAGACCTGTATTCTGACTCAGACTTAGATCTGGCAACGGACGATCTGCTTCTTGCTCTTCCAAGACACTAAAAATTCCCTATGAATACTGTGAAGCATGAAGAAGACTTCCTATCCTTGGGACACCTATAATAATCTGCATCTACACATGTTGTAACTGAAAAGGTACATCCTCTGCTGAATAGAAGTCCAGTGCCAGATGATGCCTTCAGATACCTCAGAATCATATGGACTGCATCCATATGTGCATGTTTGGGATACTCCATAAATTGTTTCACCTTGCTCACGTCGAAGGTTATATCTGATTTGGTAATGGTCGCGTACATGAGTTTGCCACAAGCTCCATGTACTCCCTCTTATCGACCTCCTCAGTGTCATCATCGTAGAACTTCATGCTTGGGTCCATAAGAGTAGCGGCAGGTCTGCAATCTGTCATGCCTGTCTCAGAAAGACGATCTGTAAGTACTTCCTCTAGGTCATCACAAGTCCTCGTTGGTTCCTAGAAAACTCAAGCTCATAGAAGTAGCGTAAACTACTAAGGTCCTTGGTTACACACTATTGACCTTGGAAATCCTTGGCAACCTGAATGCTCTGGTTGTCATCCCTGTAATAGTGATACCATAAACATAGACAAGAATGACAATTGTACCTCTCTGAGTCCCTGCGCACAAATAGAAAGTGATCGACAATCGATCGCACAAACCCCGACTGCTCTATCAAGTCTGAAAAGCTTCTGGAACCATGCTATTGGACTTTTCTTAAAGGCCATAATAGCCTTGTGTAACCGACAAACTTCTGACGTTTCTCCTCAACAACGACCTAATTGGTTGATGCTTGTAGACCTCCTCCTGTGATCACCATATAGAAAAGCATTCTTCACATCAAGCTAATAGAGGGACCAATCTTGTATCCCAACAATAGATAGAATTATAAACAGGGTAGAGTGTCTGGAAAATTGGAGAAAACGTATCCTAATAATCCATCCCATATGTCCGGGTGAATCTACATATCACAAGTCTTGCCTTGTAGTGATCCACACATGCCATTTGCACGATGCTTCACAGTAAACACCCACTTGCACCCAACAATGGATGCATTAACTGGAGCTGAAACAAGACAAGTGCACAAGATTGTAGTGCGACCAACTCCTCTTCCATGGCTAGACGCCACTGACTATCCTGAATAGCCTCCTGATATATCTGTGGTATCTACACAGTTGATAGTGCCAAGGTGAATCTTATGAAAGTCTGCTCACGGAAACATGAGGCTGCAAGAGGATATGTAGCACACGTACGTCTCTGCTTGCGCAGAGCAATCGACACATCAAGATTATTTGCCTTTTCCTGAACCTGTAAGTTTCCTTCTAAGAAGGTATCTGCTCATCTTGTAGTGACTCCTTCTGTACAGACAATTCAATAGTGCCATCGGTAGAAACAATGCACTTATTACATACCTGAGGCGTACTGGATGATGAGGAAAACCCGTGAGCAGGGGGAATAGAGCGAGACCCTGCGAGTAAACACAAGAGACAAAAACTGAGTCAATGTATGTGATGGCGGTGGAAGAGGCATGCGGATCTCATCATCAAAGTCTGATGGGGTTAGTCTGTTACCTTATAGGAGAGTAATACATGACAGACTCAAAAAATATAAAATCAACACTGACAAAGTATTTCCACTGAAGTTGATCAAAGCAATGGTACCCCTTTTGGGTACGAGAGTAGCCAAAGAAAACACACTTGACATCTCTGTGGAGAGCTTGTCACGATCGGAATAAAATCATGAACACATGTTACAGATCCAAATACACGAGGTGTAAGGGAGAATAGATCCTTCTCAGGAAATGCAATCGAGAAAGAGATATTCTCTCCCAAAACAAGGAAGGCAAGTGATTCACTAAGTAGCAAGCAAGTGAGAACCGCATCACCCGAGTAAGTGGAGGAGCATGACAACAGGGTTCTGGTCACATTGAGTAAGTGACGGTGTTTGAACTCGACAACACCATTCTGTTGAGATGTATGGGTGCACAAGGTCTGGTGCACGCATATGGTGGGATGCATCAGTGTCCATGATCCACTCTGTCATATCTGCACCGCTATTACCAGTAAAAACGTAAGCGATACCTGAGGAGCTCGAAGAAGCTCTGGTTGTGGTTGCAATATCTGTGGAACATGTAGTGGGGTGCCGACCACCGGAGTTACGATTTCTCGTATACAAGAGGACAATGTCATCCAAGAGTGGATCTGCTTGGGAAAGATGGAGTCTCTGAAGGCTTGATTTGTTCTGTTATACGGGGTAGATGCATGGTATCCATGCTCAGATAACATGTATCCTCTGAGGGTCTTGGACGACAACAATAGGTGCAAGGACCATGCTAGCGTCCATCTCCTCTGCTACGGGGACTACGCCCTTTGAACTGGTTAGACCGTCCTCTGCCGCGAGAAGCGACCATCGCTGAAGAGGGTTGTGGGGGTGGCAGTAGGAGGAATAAGAAGCATGTTGAGACAACTGTAACCTCCTCCATGGGAGGTAAATAAGGAGCTATGCTCGTGCTGCGTCATACTCTAGGTCGAGCGCAACTATAAGACTCAACCATAATAGAGTTCTGTATATCATCTGATGCTCTGTGGATGTCGTAATAGGCATGGAGCTGTGTAGCTTCTCGAACATACCATGAAGTGATGAGTAGAACATGTGCAGAGGACAACCATTATGCTTGGCCCTGTAATTGTCAGACTGAAGCTGAAGAATCTTAGCATGATTATTTTACTTGGGCTTAGGTGGATGCCAAATATGCACATCGCTCCTCGTCGTAGTACTCTGACCCAACACAAATATGGACAACTGCTCCATCTCTGAAAAGGGCCGAACTGAAAGAGCCGTGGAAGTTCAATCCTCGTCGGAGTCTACAGTCGTTGGAGAATGGAGTCTGAAGAAGTCTCCTCATCGGAGAGCTGGGTCTCTCCCATCTGGCATAGAGTACTCTACTCTGGAGTCCCTATGATACCACATGAAAACCCATGCGCACATGGCATAGGGAATGGTCCTCTACTCTGGAGTTCCTAGGCTCACATGAAACTCTGGTCGACAAAACAAGAGACGATGGGGACCATGACAAAAGATGGCATACATGTGCACATCTGAAAAGATCGCATCCATACACGTGTCTGAAACTGACTTGGAAATATTTGACGTTGAGTCTGAACAACTGATCATCTGTAGAGTCAGGAAAATTCGTCTAGCCATCGAGACTGAAGAATCCGACGATCTGAATCTGAAACAAGACCTGTGACTCTATACAATACTCTCCCTTTCTCCCATACTTGTCGGAAAATCAATGTCGACAAAGTTGGGAGAAAACACGATATTGGGACGAAAACAAAAGATTAATAAGCGTGTTTACAAATTTGCTTTCTTTTCAAATCATCATTTTTTGAAAATTTTAAGTCGTTTCATTTTTCATGGGTTTTTCTTTTTCTTTCTTTTTTTTTGCAATTGTGTACGGCTTTTTTTGTACGTGACCTTTTTGCAAAAACTGGACTGCCATCTCTTTCCCTTTTTCTTTTACTTTTTTTTCAACCTCTCTCATTTTTTTAAAACGAACTGGGCCTTCCTCAGTTTTTTTAAAGACCCGGGCCCACTGTTTTTTTTTGTTTTACCATAGCACGACTTAAAGGCCAAACTGCAACACCCACATTTTTTAATAAACGAAGGGCATTGGCCCGTTTGCGTCTGAAGATTCTCATGGGGGAGAACCCATCGAATCTGGATGGAGGATCGCCGCCGGTTGGGGTCGATTCCTGTGCGCGAGATGGAGATCTTGTTGCCGCCGCACGATCAGAAAGGGGTGCAGTGAGGTTCTGCAGGGAGTTATGTGCGAAGGGTTCTCAATGTCTGGGCACCGCGGGTATCACCACCTGGAGGGAGATCAGGGTTTAAGATGAACCCTGGAAACTGGGTGGTCATTGTGCACCGCCTGCTTGATAAGATGGGAGATCCGAAGATCAGTAGGAGACTGGAGATGATGGCTCAACATCACAGTTTTGGACTCGTATATCTAGGGTTTCATAAAATCTTAGGATTTTTTAATAAATCTTCCATAACAGGAACAATAGTCTTCAAAATAATACTCAAGAATCAAACATCTTGATAATCGAATCTCAACCAAAATATATAACATAATAACGAAAACTCGAGAATCGAACCGCTCTGATATCATGTTAGAAAATAGAGAATGCGGAAGCGTATCATAAATAGTGATAAAGAAATAAGAACAAGATGATATTTTTACGCGGAACCCTACTCCCTGAGGAGCGGGATGAAACCACGGGAGAAGCCCTCAAAGGGGCGGATATTGCATCTTTTTTTTCAATGGATACAGGAGGTTTGAGGCTCCTTATATAGCCTCCACAGAGCCTGCAAGTCCCACCACTGGTAGATTTAGGGCTAAACATATGGATGGGGTAAATGGATCCTAGAGGTATCCATTTTACCCGTCTACAACTCATGTGTGCACAACCAAATACTCCAACAAACGCAACACCGTCGTTTACTAGATGTGACTCGGACTCTTCTGATTCAGAGTCGTGCTCCTCACTCTTATTGAGGTCATGTGGTTCTCACTGCCTGCTACTTGGTGAACCACATGTCATCTTTTGTGAGATGCCTTCGGATCTGGGTGTCCGTTTACGCTTCATTCGCAATACTACATTCAATAAATATTGTATTGGTATATGAAATTACGTGGATTTTTTTCTTTCACGTTACTGTTGCATATGACATTCAATACACATTTACAAAGGACATGTGCCACCAAAATTTTATTCCATTCATTTTCATAATATAAATGCATGTACAAGAAAAGCCAACAGTTCATTCATACATGTGTCTCAAAATATATATACAAAAGAGAAAGAAACACTTACATCAAAATTGATCAAAAACTACAAGTAAAGAAACGTACCGTCTGGTATAAACCCGATCACCAGAAGTCATCAACAACTACTACAGTGTTGCAGGCTCCTTGCCTGCCAAAACATGTAGGAAGAAGGGGCGTCAACGAGCGTTGGTCTTTCCCATAATCATATTAAAATAAGCAGGTATTTAATCTGGATACAAAAGAAACAAGTAGAAAGGTATAACAATCAAAAGTTACAACTACTTGTTCGAAAAAGAAGTTTTCATGCTACAATGATGGATGCTTCAAGTTTTCCCATTTCCTCCCATATGTCACATTATTTTATAGTAGTTATTGACATAAGTAAATATTTCCTCAATTTCCTTATAACATTTTATATATTCATGTAATAGTTAAAGGCTCATATGTGTATATATATACATATAACTATTAATGTCTTATCATTTAGAAACCTTAAGTATGGATTTTTATAGTGAGGAAGATTTAGGTTTTGAATGACTCTGGATTTTATTTAAAATTCATAAGTTAAGTAGATAGTCTGTGATCTTGGTCGATATATGTCCTCACACTATGACTCTAAGGCGTAAAAAATGCCTTAAGGTTGGGGTGCCTCCGTAGGCATGCAATGTTGTGTAATGCATCATAACTAAGTTCCCAACACGTCCACTTATCCTAATTATAATTAACTCTGGCCAACACAATTTATACTTAATTTCCTCTTAGACAAGATCCATACTGCTCCTCTCTGAGTTCAACTGAAACTCCCCCCAAATGTAACCCCAAGATGGTTCCGATGTGGCATCGCCAAGTCTGTTGGCAGAAAGAAAAAACTCAAGTGGTGAGGTAACCTCCAAAAAGGCTCTTCTGGCTCTCCCTCTAATTGGAAGAGCGGTCAATAGAGGGAAAGGTCTACTCCAAAACTACACCTCATAGATCGGTGAGAGAGACTCTTCGAAAAAGTCACTCTAGAAACTGGCCTGACCGGTAACGGGCAAATGAGCACGTACGAAAAACTGAAAATCGAGGATCCCCGCATGGGTATCCTAAAACAGAGGGGTCAACAGATTGGTCAAAAGTCGAGATCCCAACGAGGTGTAAAAGAACATTGCGAGCTCGCGTAAAAATCGTGAAAGGACTAGGATCCTAGACCCGTGCACTTGGCGGCTGCTGCTCAGACCGGGCTTCCTATCTCCGGCCCAGTTGAGGGTCACCGCAGCCTCGCACAGTCAGGTGTAAGGGTCACCATGACCGGTATACACATTAGTCATCAAATATTCCCAACATTCTCACTTTCTTAATTACTCAATTCTTTCTCAATCCTTTCTTTACTCACACTGTTCAGATTTAGGCCTTCTGTTAATAGTGATTTATAGTTAATAGAGTATTCTTAAAGAATTAATTCATGGAGAGGATCAAACCTTGATTATAGGTTATCATTTCTACAATGTGATTAGAAGCTACTCATCTATGTTCCTCACTCATTCCACAAGACTCATCGGGCAGTCTTCTTCTCTATTTCTCATCCTTGAATTCTTGGCAGTACCATAGATACAAGGTGTTGACTATATGATAAAATAACATATCTATTTCTTGAAGTTAGGTATAACAAGTAGGCTGCTTGTAAACAAGTGATGATATGGTTTAGATCTTTTTTTATACTTTGCATAAAAAAACATCAAAATATATAATAAGTGCAGTACATTATGTACCCTTCCCACTTAAGAAATGCAGTTGGATGTTCAAGACAACTTTCTTCAAATAGACGGTTATGCTTAAACTTTGTTAGACTGCAGCTACACGTGACAAAAACTTGAGTTTCCATTTCCAATTAGATCATTTCTTATTATCCATGGAGTTGTAGAGACTATCTTAGTCGATTTTGGTTAGTTTGCTTCCAAGTTCCTGTTAAGATAAAGCTCTCTTGACTTGGGATTTGGGAAGTGAACACAATCCAGATCTTTCTCATGGTCAGGACAGTATTATCAATTTAAAGGGAAGGTTTCATGGTTCTGGTGTTTGAGCATCAGATGAGTTTTAGATAATCCAGCAATTAAATTTTTAAAACTTATTTAACTTATGATTTAAGGGACATGCCTATTAGTCAATTGATCCATTTCCCAAAAAAATGGCAAGGAGCACTTAGTCATCTGGGTATCGTGAAAAGGTTTGCAACAGTGTAAATGGAAGAATTCAAGTAAAAGAAATAATCCTGGTACATCAACTTCAGGGTGTAGCTTGAATAAAGTGGTTCTTTATGTCTTAATGGACAGATATAAGGGTCAGTGAAGCAATCCCAATAGAGTATCTTGCATAATGAGGTATGGAGTATTGGTAAGACTACCAACAAGATTATGCAGGCAATGGACGATGGACATGAAAATTTAAAATGGATATTCAACTTGAACACATGAAGGAGACCGAATGGGTTGGTTTACATGAATCAAAAGGGTTTTCTGGTATACAACATTTTAGATAAGCATAATTATCAGAATGGGTTTCCCTTGTGTACGAAGTTAAAGGAGAGTGTAGTATGGATAAAGAAGATCAGAGACTATACTGGATATATAAATGTTGTGGGAAGATCTTATTAATATCATGTGTACATGTTCATCTCTCTACTTTACTTATATATTAATGCACCTCAAGTTGGTAAGAACTGGAGGTTAAAGAACAGTTCTTAGACTTGAATTTGGCATTGTATTGTATGAAATTCACACAATGGTAGCGAGGGGATGATATGACAATGCAGATGTATAACAACAAGGAGGAGGGGAGGGAATTGTACATGTATGGCACCAAAAGATGGGAGTGGGGATTGTACCTATGAATCTCCAAAGTTTGGAGATTAAATTTGCAAAGGCAAGTGGCTACTTGCTGCCCCTGGAATTAGCACCTGCAGATCTCCAGCGGCTGGAAGCTAGAGTTTGTAAAAGAAATGGGGATTGGAAAGAAAATGGGGAGAGGTAACGAGGTGGTTTCCCTCTGTCGGTTGGGGATTTTGAGAGAAAGATTGGAGATTTGGGGGCTATTTATAAGGGAATAGGGCTCTAAAAGTATTTGACAAGTGGAGAAAGAGCAGCATCCAAGTGTAGGCTGCTATATTGTAATTTCTGAAATAAAAAAATAAGTATTATCATTATTTTTACTAAAATAAAAAGAATTAATATCATTATTTTTACTGCTGTGATTTCTGTACCGTGCTGATTTCTGTACCGTAGCACAGTCTGTAGCAGACATTTATTTATTTTTTATTTTTGTACATGCAAAACCTCTATTTAATCTACTTCAAATCGACCATATTCACGCGGCGAGCGTCGAATTCCGACGCGTAATATCTCGTTTCGATCGTCTTTGAACGACAATCAAAATGCGTTTTATATTGATATACTTTTGAATGGGTTTGGATGTCCGAAATTTTCGAGATACGATTTTTTATATAGTTAAATTTCACTATTAAAAAATATCAAACGACCTCCAATTGACGAACTGTCAATTCCGTTGGTCTTATTTCATCGAATCGGATTTTATGATGGTCTTGGTTTGTTTCGCGGTTTCCGAATTTATGTCGCGGCTTTTTCGGGCATGCTTGTCGATTACAACTGACCGATCTTTGATTCGTGATCAATAGATCGATTTAAGTTATTTAATATTGTTCGATAACTTTACTGGATTAATTGGATCCTAATCAGGTCGGGTTCGGGTTTAATCGGAACTCGGATGTTACATTCTGCCTTCGGGAAAAGGTTTTTTCTCGATTGTGTTTTCCAAGAAGGACCTATTCTCCCTTATACCCCGAGTGTTTGGATCTGTGACTTTTATTTACAATATGATGCTTGGTACGGACAAGCTCTCCCTAGAGTTGTCAAATGTGTCTTTGTTGGCTACTCTCGTACCCAAGAGAGGTACCGGTGTTTTGATCCGCTTCAACATAAATACTTTGTCAGTGCTGATCTCACATTCTTTGAATGTTATGTATTTCTCTCCCTCAGGTGACAGGATGGCCCTATTTGACTCTGGGGAGGAGGTATATGTGCCTCCTCCTATAGCTGCAACACCTCCAGTACCTACACCACCATCTTCACCTTTACCACCTCCACCACACCAATACCTACACACCTGCTCATGTGGCTGCTCCTGGACCGCTACCAAGTACTTTGACCCAATTTTTCCACATGTGTTTACTCGCATGTCTCGCTCTGTTCCCCCTACTCATGGGTTTTCCCCATCATTCATCACACCTCAAGTATGTAGTGAGCACATTGTTTCTATTGATGGTACTACTGAGTTGTCTATGCAACATGATTCTTTATAGGCTGAGTAGGTATCCTCTCAGGAGGGTGGTTTACAAGTTTATGAGATGGCATATGATTTTGATGTGCTTATTGCTTTGCGGAAGCAAAGACGTACTTGTTATAATATCTTCTTGCAACACAGGTTTCCTTGACCAGACTTTTAGAGAACTTCAGGAGATTTATTATGGCACTTTCAGTTGCAGAGTTACCATGGACATATTAGGATGCACTACAGGACAACTAGTGGTGTCTTGCCATGGAGAAGGAGATGGCCACGCTACAGTCGCGTGGCACTTGGAGCCTTGTTACAACTCCTCTTGACGCATCTGTCGTGGGATGCAAGTGGGTCTTCACAGTGAAGCACTGAGAAGATGGTAGTGTAGGTTGCTACAAGGTGAGACTTGTGGTATATGGGTTCATCCTTACATATGGGGTGGACTATAAGGATGCCTTCTCTTCAGTGGCTAGGCATTCTACTCTGTGCATACTTTTTTCAGTTGTTGTGACATAGGATTGGCCTCTCTACCAGCTTGATGTGAAGAATGCATTTTTTAATGGTGATCTACAGGAGACAGTTTACATACAACAACCACTTAGGTTCAGAAGCTTTGCAGGCTTCACACTACATTTGATGGCCTTAAGCAGAATCAAAGAGCATGGCTTCAGAAGCTCTCAGACCTAATAGAGTAGTAGGGGTTTTTGAGATCAACTGCCAATCATTCACTTTTTGTTAGAGGACTTAGAGAGGTACAATTGTCATACTTGTTTATGTTGATGATATCATTCTTACAGGGGATGACATACAGGGCATCCAGGCTCCTAAGAACTTCCTAGGTCAGCAATTTGTGATCAAAGACCTTGGTAGCCTACGCTACTTCCTTGGACTAGAGTTTGCCAGGAACCAACGAGGTATTGTGATCACCCATAAGAAATAAGTTACAGATCTTCTCTCTGAGATAGGCATGGAAAATTGCATACCTGCTACTACTCCCATGGACCCGAGCATGAGGCTATAAGATGATGATAATATGGAGGTAAGCAAGATGAGGTATATGGAACTCGTTGGGAAGCTCTTTTATGTGACTCGCACCGGTCCAGATATATCCTTCGTAGTAAGCAAAGTGAGTCAGTTTATGGAGCAACCTATACGGGAACATATGGATGCAAATTCTAAGGTATCTAAAGGCCTCACGTGGTACTGGTCTTCTTTTCAGCAGAGGTACACCCCTTATCATTAAAGCTTGTACAGATGTAGATTATGTAAGATGTCCCAAGGATAGGAAGTCTACTTCTAGTTTTGAGTGTTCATAGGGAGTTCCTTGGTGTCATGGAAAAGCATGAAGCAGACAGTGGTTGCCAGATCTAGTGCAGAATCAGAATACATGGCTATGTCACAGGTTAATTTAGAGTTAACGTGGGTTAAATTTGTTCTTACTGACAGTTGAGGTGCATCTTCCCATGAACCTCCGATGCAACAACTAGGCTGCGCTCTTCATCGCCAACAACCTAGCTTTCCATGAAAGAACCAAGCATATAGAGGTGGATTGTCACTATACTTGAGAGATGATATAAGGGTCTCATCTCTACTACTCATGCTAGCTCAAAAGACCAAACAACCAATGTTCTTACCAAAGCTTTAAGCAGAGGGCCTTACCAGAGATGTTCCAAGCCGAGCATGATTGACATCTATGCTCCAGCTTGAGGGGGATTGTTAAGATATTTACTATGTTTTGTATCTTTTATATATTTTTTATTTTGTATGTCTCTGTTATGTAATTTGCCCAACAGGTTACTCTCCTATATAACAACCTTAGGGCCTTATGAATAATCAAGTTCTCTCTTTCCACCAGCTAGCATTAAATCCCTAGTAAAATACATGTAAATATCAGTAACTTGCATGAATTAACACTCTAACATTACTGTATAAACAATGCATAAATATCTGTATTTAAAACTGTTGGAGTATATGCGTCATGTGTAGATGGGTAATTGGATCCCTCCAGGGTCCAATTACCATATCCAGCAGTTTAATCCCGCATCTACTAGTTGTGGGACTTGAAGAGTCAGTACATGTTATATAAGAAGTTCCACAACCATTATATCAGATGGGGAAAGTGAATAGAAAACACAATACCTTTAAGACGTTCTCCTGTGGTTTCATCCCGCTCCTCAAGAGTAGGGTTCCACGTAAAATCCCGGTGTTCTTCTTATGTTTTATTCTTTATCTCTGATATTATGCCTCCAAATTCTCGATTTCTAACATGGTATCAGAGCGGGTCGATTTTTGGTTGATTTTGAATATTTATTCTTGAAGATTTATTCTTGAAGATTTTTTTATTCATTGTTCTCATTCAAGTTCGAGTTTCATTTTTTAGGGTTACTTAAAACCCTAATTTTTCCGTCATTACCAAATTCCAGAAGATCTGATTATCGTTCTTGGTTATCCTTAAAGATCGATTCTTGTAAATTTATTATTGTTTCGCAATGTAGAGGATCAACTTTAAACTTTATTTCTAGGGTTTTCTTGGAATCCTAATTTTGCATGGTCGACACGAAGTTCTGAAGATTTATTCATTGTTCTCGCACGATGGTGCTTTGTTCTCACGCAAATCCATCAGCATCATCGACTTCAATAACAATGATCAAGGCCAATTTCGAAGGCATCTGATCAAGGGGTTCCATCAGGCGATGAGTTCCAGTTGATGCATCTCCTCGAAGATCCCAACTTCAATGATGGATTCCTTGAGAACCCTAGTTTCGTGAAAGAAGAAATTCAAACCCTCCTCTCCAACAACGAGTCCCTTATTCTCGAAGAAGAGAAAGGCGCAACAACAACAACCTTGTTGAAGAACCCCCAGGCAGTGAAGAACTCTCCATGGCATGGTGGCATGCATCCCTAGTTGGCAACACATCCTAGCCTATGGTGGCTCGATACGCATAGTCTCAACTCCAGTTCGAAGAAGGGTATCGGCTTCAGGCAGAGCAGACCTGGCACAAGGGCACCATCCTCTCCTCGCGGTTCTCGCACATGCGGTGCTGATCTTGCACATCTTCCAACGATGTGCAACTATTTAGGTTCCATCATACTGTCGTCTCATGCAATGGTGCACATCCTAATCTCCAGGTGGCACATTCTAGGTGATGCACTCCCGTTGCAAAGAGCCGTCTCCTCTCGTCATTGCTCTCCAGCGATCTCCAAGCAGCTGCCCGCTAAGGCTTTTCTTTAGTAGTAGAAGGCGGCGGTGTCGTGAAGCCTCATTGTGGGGATGACAATGAAGAGAAAAAGTTCCCTGTGCATTCCTGGCAAACTCCAGCCCCAGAAAGTATCGTAGGGTACAAATATCCTTCGTAACAAACTGATGGCCCAAGAATTTTTTTGTCATCTCTATCCCCTGAGCATCATCTCCCGTGACCAGAATATCATCAACATATACCATGATGACAACCGTACCTCTAGAAGTCTTCTGAACGAACAACGAGTGATCTGCATTTGATCTTTTGAATCCCTATCATTCAATTAGATGGGAAAGCTTCTGAAACCACACAGGTCATATATCACCTTGTGAAGTCTACACACCATATGATTCTCCCCTTCAGCAGCAAACCCCGGTGGCTGCTGCATGTAGATTTCTTCATGTAGATCGCCATATAAGAATGCATTCTTGACACCAAGTTGAAATATGGACCAATCACGTACCACAACGACAGACAGAAGAATGCGAAGAGTAGAGTGACGAGCCACTTGAGAGAATGTATCCATGTAATCCACACACCATATGTTTGTGTGAATCCCTTTGCGACTAGCCTTGCCTTGTACCGGTCAAGGCTCCCATCTGCGTGGTACTTTACTGTGAATACCCATTTGCAGCTAATAATAGATGCGCCTGAGGGAGCGGGAACCAAGCTCCGTGTACCCCGTGACTGTAAAGCAGCCATTTCTTCTTCCATAGCCAACCACCAATAGTCACTCTTCATAGCATCCTGATAATTTCGTGATATCTCCACGGAAGACAAAGCCACAACAAATCTTTTGAAGTCCTCTGTGAGATGGTGAAGGGAAACCTTTAAAGAAAGGGGATATGGCGCACAAGTACGTTTCTGATTCCGAATAGCAATAGGGACATCAAGATCATCATCCACTGTACTCGTCGGTGCACCGTCCTGCAAAGAAGAATCCTGCACATGCACTCTATCTGACTCATCGTTAGTAATAACATCTGAACATACCTGAGGCGTGCTGGATGATTAACGTGCAACCGGAGCAGGACCAAACCAACGTATATGGTATTTAGGTAATGACAAGATAGGTGGTTGTGGTGGTGGTGGTGGTGACGACGTTGGTGTGACAATCAGGACAGGAATAGACGAAGGTGGACTCAGACTAGGAGCAGGAGGAATATAGACATCGTCATTAGATTTGGAGGAGGCCAACCCGTCACCTGCAGGCACATAACTGACTCAAAAAATGTAACATCAACACTGCGGAAATATTTCCTGTTTACAGGGTCATAACAACGGTAACCCTTCTGAGTCTGAGAGTAACCCACAAAGACACACTTGATAGCTATAGGTTAGAGTTTGTCAAGTCCTGGAGACAATTGGTGAACAAAAGCAACATCACCAAAGACACGATGGTAAGATAAAATAATTCCTTGTTTGGAAAAAGAATAGAAAGAGGAATTTTCTCACCAAGTATAGAGGACTGCATACGATTCACAAGGTAATAGGCTATAAGAACAACATCTCCCCAGAAAGAGATAGGCACACAACTCTGGATAAGCAGGGTTCAAGTAATATCAAGAAGATGACGATATTTCCTCTCTGCAACTCCATTATGTTGAGATGTGTAAGCACATGTGGTTTGATGAATAATACCTCTTGATGAAAAGAAATGGGAGAGACGGCGAGTGCAAAATTCCAACGCATTGTTCGTTCGAACATATTTGACATGAGAGGAGAAAACATTATGCACTTCAATTATAAGATTTCTAATAACATCCCCTACTTCAGATTTGTTCTTTAATAGAAATACCCACGACACACGAGAGGAGTCATCAACCACGACAAGATAAAACCTGTCTCTGATGATCAGGAACACGACTCCGACCCCAAATATCAACATGAAATAATTCAAACGGAGAGCTACTTCTCCGACACTAACGACTAGGGAAGTTAGCACGATGGTGCTTCCCCACCTAACAGGCTTCACTTTGAAAAGAAGAACTTGGAGAAATCTGAGGTAAGAGATGACACATCTTCTGAAGCGGGAGGTGACCAAAGCGAAGATGCTAGGTGTACGGAGAGATTGATCCGGCTGAGTAGGAGGAGACGCCAGCATAGGAATTTCAGACCAGATGATAGAGACCATCCTGCTCAAAGCCACGACCAATCACCCTGCTCGTTAGTATGTCCTGAAACAGAAGAGATGGGTCAAATATAGCTTGACAGTGCAAATCCTTCGTAATCTGACTAATAGACAATAGATTCATGGAAATATCAGGGGCATGTTGAACAATTTGTAAATGCATGGAAGGTGACAAGGTAATCTCCCCCTGTCCAAAGATAGGGGAATGAGTCCCATCAGCTACGATCACTGGCCATCCTGGTGGAATGTCTCTGTATGACTCAAGTTTATCTCTGTTGCAGCAAAGATGATGTGTTGCGCTGGAGTCCATAATCCAATCGGAGATATTATGACAGGATGTAAAAGCAGAAGCATTACCTGAGGTGCTAGCAGAGGCAAAAGTAACGGCAGATGCTGAAGCAGCAATATCTGAAGAACCTCCTGGAGAATCTGTCCATGCTGGAGGCATAATATCACGCAATCATGCCACGAGCTCCTCAGACCTGTGATCTGAGGTGGATTCTGACAGAGATGCAACATGCTCGGTTACGAGCGCTAATGCTGGGAACCCATGCTTAGAATAGCATGTATCCTCAGAGTAACTTGTGCGATGGCAAAAAGTGCATGGTTAGCGAAAATGGCCTCCTCGACCACGAGGTCCATGCCCACGGAATGAAGACTGACCACCTTTCCCTCGTGACACAGCCATCACCGAAGGTGGTAGAGTAGAAGTACTAGAAGAGAGAGATGCGGCTAAGCCTTCGGTAAACTTCCTCCATAGGAGGAATGGTAGCATTGGCAAGTATCTGCGATCGGGCAGCATCATATTCAGATCAAGAGCCGCGAGCAGTACCCCCACCACAGTAGTATTCCGGAAAGTCTTATGCTGATCTTTATGCTCGAATTTGATCTTAGAAGGTTTTTCTACTAAAGAAGAGATTTATGACCTTAAATAAATTCCAAGAGCTTGGTTCCACAAGCTCCGGATAAATCCCAGATTTATCAGCTTCATTCTATATATATATCTCCTTTACTTAAGTTAATAATATGATTCGTTGTCTAATCAATGTTAATTGTTCATGTGTGTGTTGTATATAATTAACACTAATTATTATATATTAATATGGTGTAATATTTTATATATTTATTTCTTATTAAAAATCTAATAAAATTAGAATAAAATTGTATATAAATAAATTAGCATAAAATAAAATTAAAATACAAAAAAATAAGCAAAAGAAAAATTAAAGAAAAATGTTTATATAGTGTTTATCTATATACAAATGAGCTCTGATCTCTTTGACTTCGACATAAAAGTTGTAGATCTCGATGAGATCTACAACTTTCATGTTTACCACTTTTCCAAATTCGGCTTCTAATTATTTTTCTTGATTTCTGTTTGATTTATCGATTTTCTTCAATTTCTATTGGACCACGTGGCCTGCTCCTATGCCGCCACCCTTCGCTATCTAAGCCACCAGATATATTTTTGATCAGGCATATCCCGGCTGCCCACTTCCGTCCACTTGTGGACCATTGGATCATATGATCCAACGGTGCACATGTTGTCCCTAACCTCCAGCCGTTGCTGTCCTTGGCCAAACCGCCCACCTTCCTCTAATTATCCCAGCCATCTAAACCTTCCCTCCGACCTGCTGCCACCCCTAATCCCTTCACCACATAACCATCTTCCACGCCATATCCTTAACCACCTCCAAACCCTAACATCTCCACGTTGGTGGCAGTTGACACTTCCGCCATAACCACCTAGAGGTTGCACACCCCTACCTTCAAAAAGCCCACCGTCGCCACTAGTAACGGTCGTCCACCCTTGAATGAGCCAAGCCAAGTGTCTCTCCTTCGCTCTGTGACAAGGAGATGAAGGATCAACGATGCAAAGATGACATTGCCATGGTGAGACCCATGGTCGTCTGACCATGCTACAGCACCAATCGATGGTTGTTTGAGATGCTCCCCATGGCTGAGGGAGTTTTCAGCGATGACCCCGAGGTCATCTCTAACCTCAATCCCAAGCCAATACATTCATCCAGCCATAGCTTCTTCTTCATGTACAGGTTAGATTAATAGGGTATCTTCTTTCATTTCTTCAATTTTCCTTGCCTTGTCGTGAGAACATAACCCTTATTTGACTTCGTCTCGATCTTCCTTGTGGATCCGTGATCCACACAGGAGGTCATGTTCTACGTAATCTTGGTTCCATCGCAACCTTCTCCTCAACCCATCTTCCTTCGGATATGAAGAAGGAACCCCCTGGGCTCCACCTTCTTCAGCCACCACAACCCACCTTTTCGTTCACCCTTCTCACACCTAAACTTTGTTGTGCTTCATCTATGTTTTGTACTAACATTTGCAGGTGTCGAGCCTTTAAATGGTCGGAATTCTTGAAGAAGCTCCGATCTGGAGCTTTGGCGTTAAAGGATCATCGTCATCATCATCCTCCGACCGCTCGAGCATCTTCAATGACATCGCATCATCCTCGTGGACCTTCCATCAATGATGCTGACCATCAGAAAATCTCCAGGAGCTCGACGGAGGAATGAGAGTTTCGTCGGAGCCTAATCTTTTCACAGCCGTGTACGACAACGCTTTTCCGATGAGATAACACAGTTGTCATCGGATCGTGTCGAATTGGGCGTGATCTGACGGCTCAATTTCAGCCACGTCGATACGTCGAACCTGCATGTCAGGAGGATCCGAGCCTCTAGCCGAAGCAAAACACCAAGCCACGTGGTCTAAGCCACATGTCGCCCACCGAGCCTAGGACCGCACACTATCTACGTCTGGAACTAGGTTAATTACACTTCCACTCCACCGATTTTCCTTATTTGCAAAAATACCCCCTCCATTGGGTATTTCATAAAATTCATCACCGGTTTTTATTAATTGCACTTTAGTCCCTCCAGGGACCTATATGTAAGGATTTATGCATGTTTTTATCACAGTTATGCCTATATGAATAACTTGAGCATTATTTATTCGATTGAGATGATTTCAGTGGCATTTTGATCCTCGTTTAATTGTCTTTGATCTGATATGAGCTACTTTCTGATTAGATAATAAATGAAAGATTAATTTGTGAGAGTCTATTTTATGCATCAATACTTAATAAATGAAACATGACTCTACATTGCATCGATAAATTGAACTTAGAATTAATTTATATATGCTTAAGTTTGATAATTAATTAAAGGCATATTGTGTTAAATCACAATTCATCTCATTCTTGCACGCATTAGTGTTGTGCATTTTACCTTGCATTGCTTTCCTGCATTGTTTGTGAGTTTTAACTTAGATGATTTAATCGATCAGTTAACCTAGATATTTAAACGCCTAAATAATCATATTATGGCACGTGTCCTTGTGTTCGACCCTGGACTTCCCAGAATATAAATTAAAGCCGAGAACTTCGTCAATAAGACTTCTCCTGGTTCTGTATGAGAAGCTAAGTGCACGTGCTACAATAGAATGATTTTAATACATGCATTTAGCTCTTCATTAGCTCCCAGTGCTAAATAACACGATCTTTGCTCGATCATTCACAAATCACTCACTATTTATCGGGAGGACTTGTAGAAACATTGTAGCAATTTTAGTTTATGTGGATGACTAGCATGGAATTAGAGAAGTGAAATAGATACATGCTTCTCACTTAGTAATAAAGGATATCAGCTTGTTGATATTTCCTTACACTAGAGATAACTCGTAAACATAGAGGACCATTTACGGAGATGGAAAAGTTAGATGCCAAACCAATTTATATTCCTATATTTCCTAAGATGAGTTTATATGAGAACAAGCTTGTAGATGACGAGTAGTATTGTTGGTTGATGGGAAGGGTTCTTTTTCTTATAATCACTAGAAATGGCATCTCCCTTTTCGTATGAGTTCATGGTTTCGAAAACATTAAATATTTGGGAACTAGTTATATCTTCTTATTACATCATAAACATGAAACATTGAAAGTTCAAAGAATTCATGGTTTTGATTGAGAAATAAACTGGAAAGAAGATAAAACGAATTCGATTTGATCGAGGTGACAAATACCTCTCATATGAATTCAAAGAATACCTCAAGGAGAGATGAATCATTTCCAATCTCACTCATGCTGATACTCCTCAACTCAACAGAGTTGCAGAGAGGCGCAACAGAACAATGTTAGACTTGGTGAGATCAATGATGAGTAAAGCAAACTCGCCTCTTAGTTTATGGGGACATGTAATAGAGACTACAATGTATGCCCTAAACAAGATTCCATCTAAATCTGTACCTAAATCCCCTCATGAGCTTTGGTATGGTATCAAGCCGAGTGTGTGATACTTGAGGATTTGTGGTTGTTTGATATATGCTAAAAACATGGATGCAAGAAAGTTGCAATCTCGCACTAGAGAGTGCTACTTCATTGGACATGTAAAGAATGGTATTGGATACCAACTTTATGGTCATGAGACTCAAAAGGTATTTGTTTCCAGAGACATCAAATATTTGGAAGATGATTTCTTTAGAAATAAAGAAAATAATGAAGGTAAGGAACTAATCGAGTCTAGCGAAACTGATGAAGTTCCCACAATAGAAAATGAAGAGATAATTGAAACCGTTCAAAACTCAAAAGATATTCAAAAAGGATATCTATATGGAGTAGCCTCAGGGATTCTTATCTGAGGAAGGTAAAGTATACAAGCTGACGAAATCCATCTATGGGCTCAAACAAGCTTCTCGTAAATAGAAAATTTGATTTGATGAAACCATAAAGAGTTATGATTTCGTACAGAATTCGAATGTATCATGTGTGTACAAGAAGCTTAGTGGGAGTGCCATCGAGTTCATTGTGCTTTATGTGGATGACATTCTTATCACCAAGGAAGGCCGTATCGATGTCGATATCGTTTCGGTCCACCCGGAAATGGATATATTAGGATATATCGCAGATATATCGATGATATCAGTGGAAATGTCAGAAAAGGCTCAAAAAAGCCATTTTTGTCATTTTTTTAGAAATTAAGATCATCCAAGATATTAAAACAATAAATAACTTACAAATACACACTTATGTCACACATATCGGTCATTTATAGCCTATATCGCACATATCAATCATATCGAACATATCGTTGTTAGTATTTATTCCTGACCTATAGATATTGGAAATGGATTTTATTCAAGTTCTTATAACATTAAATAAGTTACAAATATACACTTAGATGACACATATAGATCATTTTGTGAAGACTATGATCCTTATATTACTCATATCGATCATATCAAACATATCGCTGGTACTGTTAGTTGTTGTTGACCTATATATATTGAAAATGGAGTTCATCCAAATTCTTGGATCACTAAATAACTTACAAATATACTCTTAGACCACACATATTGATCATTTATGAAGCTTATATTGCATATATCGATCATTTCAAACATATCGATATTAATGTTGATTCTTGTTAGAGATATTTTTTTGAAGAATTAACTTATAGATATTGGAAATGGATTTCATTCAAGCCTTAGAACATGAAATAACTTGCAAAATACTCCAACTTGAAGAACCATTGTATGCACCCTCCTGTCGCACCATACCCTACCAGTACAGGGGTCTTGCTGCCTGATCAACGAGCCTGGGGGGGCTAGGGGAGGCCCAAGTTGGCCCCTCCTTGCGGGGGTGCGGGGGCAGTGCCCCCGACCCGAAACAAAATATATAGATATGTGTTTTAATACTGGGTGTAGCTAGATAAGTAGTGGAATCAATCTTGCATGAATAATAGCATTGATATATAGAGATATTGGCGAAACATCAACGATATCGATTGATATCCAGGATTTTTTGTTCTAAATCCAACATTTTTGATCGATATGAGCCGATATGACGATATATCGCCCATATATCGTAGATATATCGTCGATATCCCTGTAAAAAGATATATTAGGTGATTTCGATACCCCTTCCCTGTAGAAATCGATATATCGGCGATATATCGCCCATACGACCTTCTATACTTATCATTGGGAACGATACATACATGATGACCAGTGTTTTGTCCCATACCAGTGAGATGAAAGATCATGGAGAAAGCTCTTATATCTTGGGTTTGAAGTTGTTCAGAAACAGAGAAAAAAGGGTATTGAGACTATCAGAAGAAGGATATATCAAGACGATCTTGGAAATATTCAATATGGATAATTCCAAGAAGTAATTCCTTCCCTTAAGACATGGTATTCACCTATTTAAAGTGATGGCTCCTCAAACTATCGAGGAAAAGAAAGCCATGACGATGCCCTTATGCATCGGTTGTAGGGAGCTTGATGTATGCCATGATGTATACAAAATCAGACATCTGCCATGTAGTGTGAGTGGTAAGCCGTTATCAATCCTGCTATGGAAAGAAACACTGTACTGCAGTGAAAGCATCTTCAATGCCTAAGAAGAATTCAAGACTACTTGATTTATGGAGATAATGATCTCCAAGTCTTAGGGAACACAGATTCGGACTTCCAATCAGATGTGTATGATAGAAAGTCAACCTCATGATTCGTATTCGTGTTAGTAGAGATAGATATTATTATGCTATGTACCTATTCGTTATTTCTCTGTTTTCTCTGGACTACTTTGTACTTTACCCTTAGGGTGCGTTTGGTTGGCGGGTTAAGGCGGGTTAAACTGGTAAAGGGTAACCCGCTTTTGTGTTTTGGTGTTTGGATAGAGGGTTAAACTGGGGGTGGGTTAGAAGTGGGTTTGGGGTGATATGATTGTATTGGAGTTTGAAAAAGTGAGTAGTTATTGTGATGTAAATTTATTGAAGTTTGGAAAAAGGAGTAAAAATGGAGTAGTTTATAATTTTTATATGATATAATGGTATAATATATTATTTTTTGATAGGATTGATGATGTAAATTGATTTATTTAATTTTTTTAAAAAGGAATAAAGTGGGGCCCACGAGGAGAGAGGGGGATGTGGGTTAATGGGGGTAAACTCCCCTAACCCGCAGGTAACCCGCGAACCAAACACTACCTTAAGGTCTCTCCCTATATAAGAGAGCCTAGGGTTTCTCTGAATAATCAATCTCAGTTTTTCTCCCAACATGGTATCAGAGCCCAAGCCCTAGGGCTCTCCACCTCCCGCCGCCCAACCCCACCCGCCGCCCATCCTCTTCTCGCCACCACCGCCAACCCCAGCAGCGCCCGCCACCGCGCCTCTCTCAGCCCCTCTGCCACCAGCCCCTCTCTCTCGGCCCCTCCGGCGTGGTTGATCCTGTTGCTCGTTTGCTCTAGCGGCACCGCTAGGGCGGGTTTTTTCCTAGTGCATTGAGCCTAGCCATCTCTTCCTCAAGGTGTATGGGTTTGGGTGCGTAACGTCTACATACGCACTCGAATCCTATGCAGTTTGTGTAGACATCTGTCACTTTGTCTACAAACCCTAGTTCTTCTCCATCGGCGCTATGTCAAAATCGAAGATTGATATGCCCTCCATATGCGCATTCAAAGGTCTTGCGCCAATAGTCAAGATGGACGGGTCGAATTATGAGCTCTGGGCGATGCAGTTCATGAGCCTCATGAAGTCGAATGGTAAGAAGCACATTCTTACCGAGGATGAGCCGGTAGAGAAGACAGGGATATATGCCTCGTGGGAGGCTGATGACTCCTATGCAAAGGTCTGGTTGTCAGGTACATTGACGATGGAGATTGCCAACGATGTTCTCCATCAGCCCACCGCCAAAGCGATGTGGGATATCCTAGCTGCTACATATTCGCAGGTGCGAAATGAGACAAAGATGTCACAGCTGTAGCATGACATATTCACGATGAAGCAGAATGGCAGACCTCTTCACTCCTTATACACATCCCTGAGGGGGATGTTTGAGAAGTTATACAGTACTATCCCACTGACAGCGACTCCTGAACAGCAGAAGACATTTCGGAATGCCACCATGGTGGGCGTCCTACTTGTGGCCCTTGATCCTGAATATGACGTCGCTCGTTCGCAGATCTTAGTCGATACAGTTATTCCTCCAGTGGAGGATGTTTACAGGAGGCTCAGTCGCCTTACAGTCTCTTCCAATTCTTCTAGTTCACCCCCATCAGCGATGGCAGTTTCGCATGAGAGAGGTGGTCCGTCTTCTGGTCGTGGACGTGGACCCCAGGGCAGGGGTTCTCGCTTTACTCAGTCATGTTCCTACTGTCACCGCACAGGACACTCGGAGGAGACATGCTACTCTAAGCATGGGTTCCCAGCATCGGCACGTGTAGCAGAGCACTCTCAGCCCCAGTTGGCATCTACTGCAGACAACCATTTTGAGGAACTTGTGGCACGTCTCCGCGATATTATGCCACAATCATCTGGTGATTCTTCTGGTGGACCTTCAGATGTTGCAGGTACAACCTCCGCCAGTTCATCTGTTGCTGCTAGTACCTCGGGTAGATCTACTGCATTTACACCATCTCATAATATCTCTAATTGGATTATAGATTCAGGTGCCACACATCATCTCTGCCGAGATCGAGATAGACTTGAGTCCTACAGGGACATTCCTCATGGCCGCTCAGTGCAGATCGCAGATGGTACTCGTTCCCCCCTTGTTGGACAGGGGGAGGTCTTCTTATTCTCTACTATGCATCTACAGAATGTCCTACATGCTCCTGAGTTCTCGATGAATCTGTTATCTATTAGTCAGATTACGAAGGATTTGCATTGTCGTGCTATATTTGACCCGTCTTCTCTTATTTTTCAGGACATACTAACGGACAGGGTGATTGGCTATGGCTCTGAGCAGAATGGTCTATATCGGCTGGTTCGGAATTCTTATGCTGGCGTCTCCTCTCATTCGGCCGGACCAGTTTCTCCATACATCTGACATCTACGTTTTGGTCACCTCCCGCTCCAGAAAATGCGTCATCTTCTACCTCAGATCTCTCCCAGTTCGTCCTTTCGCTGTGAAGCATGTCAGTTGGGAAAGCATCATCGGTCGAGCTTTCCTAGTCGTCAGAGTCGGAGCAGTAGCTCCCCGTTCGAGTTGTTTCATATAGATATATGGGGTCCGAGTCGTGTACCCGATCATCAGGGGCACTGATTTTATCTAGTGGTAGTGGATGATTTCTCTCGTGTATCTTGGGTCTTTTTTTAAAGAATAAATCTGAAGCATGAGATGTGATCAAGAATTTGATTAATGAAGTGCAAAATATGTTCTCTTCTAATGTCAAATATGTTCATACTGATAATGCCCTAGAATTTTGCATACGGTCTCTATCTCAATTTCTTTCATCAAAGGGCATTATTCACCAAACCACTTGTGCGTACACATCTCAGCAGAATGGTGTGGCGGAAAGAAGTATCGCCATCTCCTTGACATTACTCGAACCCTACTGATTCAGAGTTGTGCTCCTATTTCTTTCTGGGGGGATGTTCTTACTGCGTGCTATCTGGTCAATCGTATGCCATCTTCTGTTCTTGTTGAGAAAAAACCTCTCTCTATCATTTTTCCTGACAAGGAATTATTCTTACTTACTCCACGTGTCTTTGGTACTGTGGCATTTATTCACCTTCTGTCTCCTGGACTTGACAAACTCTCTCCTAGAGCTGTCAAGTGTGTCTTTGTCGGTTATTCTCGAACTCAGAAGGGCTATCGGTGTTATGATCCCATAAATAAGAAATATTTCGTTAGTGCTGATGTCACATTCTTTGAGTCTGTTATGTATTTTCTCCTGCAGGTGACAGACTGGTTCCATCCACTACCAATGATGATGTCTATGTCCCTCCACCTCCTATTTGGAGTTCACCTGAGTTACCTCCTGTTCCTTCCCCTATATCATCTTCACCATCACCACCTCCACCACTTCCACGACCTCCCATTCCACCTCTTCCAAAATTCTATACGCGTCGGTCAGGTCCTGCTCAGGCTACACGTCAGCCACCCATCACGCCTTAGGTATGTTCAGATGGCATTACTACTGACGGGTTAGATATGATACATGTACAGGATTCTTCATTGCAGGAGGAAACTACACCATCCAGTACAGCAGCAGATGATCTTGATATTCCTATTGCTATCCGGAAGCAGAACGGGTGTGTACCTCCAATCCCTTTGTTTCACAGGTGTCGTTTCATCGTCTCACTAGAGACTTTCAGAGATTTGCTGCAGCGTTGTCTTCCGTGGATATACCATGGACCTACCAGGATGCTATGAAGATTGATTGCTGGAGATTAGCTATGGAAGATGAGATGCGTGCATTGCAGTCTCGTGGCACATAGTCTTTGGTTATTGCTCCTCCTGATGCATCTATTGTGAGATGTAAGTGGGTATTCACAGTTAAATATAATGCAGATGGCGGTCTAGATCGGTACAAAGCACGCTTGGTCGTGCGTGGTTTTACACAAACATATGGCATGGACTATATGGACAATTTCTCTCCAGTGGCTCGACATTCTACCCTTCGCATTCTCTTATCTGTGGCTGTGGTCCATGACTGGAGTATATCTCAATTGGATGTCAAGAATGCATTCTTGTATGGACATCTACAAGAGGAAGTCTACATGCAGCAGCCACCAGGGTTTACTGCTGAGGGAGAGAAGCATATGGTGTGTAGACTTCAAAAGGCAATTTATGGCCTCAAACAGAGTCCAAGAGCGTGGTTCCAAAAGCTTTCTAATCTTATTGAACAACATGGATTCAAGAGGTCAAATGCAGACCACTCATTGTTTGTTCAGAAGTCAGCGGCTGGTACGGTTGTTATCATGGTCTATGTTGATGATATTCTGGTTACAGGAGATGATATACGGGGCATAGAAAGGGCGAAGGCATTCCTAGGCCGTTAGTTCGTTACGAAGGATCTTGGAACCCTAAGATATTTTATGGGGTTGGAATTTGCCAGGAATGCACAGGGTTTGGTGATGACCCAACGGAAGTACATTACAGATTTCTTGATTGAAACAGGCATGGCTGAATGCAAACCATCCAGTATTCCCATGGATCCAAGCATGAAGTTGTATGGTGATGATACTGCTGAAGTGGAAAGAGGAGATATAGAGAAATGGTGGGTAAGCTCCTTTACATTACCATAACTCGACTTGATATTGCCTTTGCAATAAGCAGGGTGAGTCAATTTGTGGAGCATCCAAGACAGGTTCATATGGACGTTATACACATGATACTAAGGTATCTGAAGTCTTCTCCAAGTTCAGGGTTGTTGTTTCGAAAAGGCACAGATTTGTCTATCTCGGCATGTGCAGACGCTGATTATGCAGGATGCCCTAAGGATCGAAAATCAACCTCAGGATTCACAGTGTTTGTTGGAAGCTCTCTGGTTTCTTGGAAAAGCAAGAAACAAATTGTTGTGGCAAGGTTCAGTGCTGAATCCGAATATAGGGCCATGGCGCAAGCCAACACGGAGATGATGTGGGTTCGATCAGTACTAGAGGATTTACATGTAGCCATACCTCTACCCATGCAGCTTCAGTGTGACAATCAGGAAGCCTTGTTCATTGCCAACAATCCATCTTTTCATGAAAGAACCAAGCATATAGAGGTTGACTGCCATTACACTAGAGACTTGATCCACAGAGGGTTGATATCTACAACTCACGTGAGCTCAGGGGATCAGACTGCAGATGTATTCACCAAGCCGTTGCTCAGAGGACCTTTTCAGAGATGTTCATCCAAGCTGAGCATGATAGACATCTATGCTCTACCTTGAGGGGGAGTGTAGAGATAGATATTATTATGCTATGTACCTATTCGTTATTTCTCTATTTTCTCTGGACTACTTTGTACTTTACCCTTAAGGTCTCTCCCTATATAAGAGAGCCTAGGGTTTCTCTGAATAATCAATCTCAGTTTTTCTCCCAACAGTGTTGAATAGTGATGTGAGCTGGAGAAGCAAGAAGCAACACACCACAATTGACTCAACAACTGTAGAAGAATATATAGGCACATCAGATGCTACTAAAGAGGATGTGTGGTTGCACAAGTTCGTCTTGAAATTTGATGTAGTTTCCTCATTGGAATCTCTCATTCCATTTCTCTACAATAACATAGGTGCCATAGCGCAAGCAAAGCAAACCCGGTGGAATCAAAAAAGCAAACACGTGAAGAGGAAATATCACATCATCCGAAAGATCCAGAAGCGTGGTGATATCACGATCACGAAGGTTTCCTCTACTGATAACATTGCTGATCTTCTAATCAAGCCATTGACTCAAAAGGTCTTCGACCAACATGTAATAAATATGGGGTTGAGAATTGTACATGAATGATTCTATTGGCTAATGGGAGACTATTGGACTTCTAAGCCCTTGGTAACCCAATAATGCAATAAAAGTTATTGTCTTATCATGTCCTTTGAATTGAATGATTATGAATGCACTTAATGTTAAGGTCTCTTTGTACAATTAGGGTTATGTGCCATGATCATATTGAATACCATATAGTTGGAAGGACATACTTGAATTTAATACATGATATTCAGTAAAGATCTCCAGTTTGAGAAAGATATGTCAATCTTTCTCTAAAATCTGATTTTCGACCGACTTCTTGATGTAGGTCCTCTACGTAGAAATAGTTTTGCAGAGATGTCGGAATAATCAAGTCAAAAAGTTGACTTGATGAGGTCGAGATAAACTAAGACATGAATCGTAACTGTCATGATCATGTACACATCCTTTGACCGAAGACAAATATACATATATATGCTTAAGTGTGGACAGTTGGCAGACCAATAGGTTTGTGACTTAACCACAATCCATATACCGACGAATTGGTGTGCATATGAAGACATATGAGTGGCATGATCTCTCAAAGAAATTATACAGGTTCATAGTTGATGAACCGGGGAGACAGAGCTCCCTCATGAGATAATTTGGGGTCATTATGAATTCCATGCATGGTTGTCTTGTTTATGAAATAAGATACGAATTTGAGATATTAATAGACGATTTTATAAAGTATATGATTAATATTGTCGTCCAATTATTGAATGGAAAATCTATTGATTTGTTCCGAAGAAGACAATCAAATTAGGGTTTTAATTTTGGATAAATCAAAGTCTTCCTTTATGAAGGATGAATGAACATTGGGAATACTTAGGGTTAAATCTATCTTAATAGATCGCCTACAATGATACTACCCTCTGAGGGAATGATGAAACATGATGGATTTTAGTGGCTCCATTTCTTATCTTAATGATTTGAGAGATAATTGGATTAAGTCTCATCTCATTTGAATCTAATGTCTAGTTCTAATTTTAATGTCTACATGTTTGAAAGTGAAATGATGATGGAAAGGGAAATAATTACACTCTTTGAACTCATTTCTAAACTCCAAATGGTTTGTACTTTGATTAGAATGATCATGGAAACTAGATTCAACTTACTGATGCTTTCCCTAGCTCATGGAGAGTGTGTTGCGCTTCGTTGAGCTTACTTAGAGTGTGAATTATTTCATCTAAGCTTAGCATTCGTAAGTGACGTTGTTCATTACAAATGGTATAAACTCTGAAATTGGATAGTTATTCAAATTTCAAGTCACTATACATGGCTAGTGTGATCTCCCCGACATTATCTCCAAGTGTTTTAGATTTCTTCTCATGAGTCCTAATTGGATTAGAACTTATGCTTAATGATATCAATAATATGATGAGATATGTTATTATCATGGATATGTGAATATCCAAGATTTTTGTGGATATAATCCACATCATATTTATTTAATTAATATGAATATTTCTACATAATAATCAATAGATATATTTATGAATATGATTCATATATTATCTCAAAGCATTAATGTAAATTTGATTCACATTGGAAATTAAATGTAAATTGGATTTACATTTTAATTTGGGATTATGAATAGAGATTCATATGTTATGTTATGAGGTAACTCTCATCAATATGCCAAATTATGATAAGAGAGTTATTATGAAGTTAATGGTGCAACAACCAACAACAATTATGGTTTTAATTTGTTTATTCTCAGTGATAATTAGAAGAAAACTTGCCTCTCATTCCTAATTAAGGCTAGGATATGATCTTAGTTCTTGGTTGTTCATCCAAAGGCCATCATCGTAGTATTACCCCCTTAGAGTATGACTCTAAGAGGCATCTACCATGAGTATAAATAAGAGGGCATGCCTCTCTCTTAAAGACACATGAAATAGATGAAAGTCTTTGCTTTCTAAGTGCCAAATGTAGCCTTGATCATTGAATGAGAAGTTTAGATATTTGAAGACTCTCTAATACACGTCCTCTTCTCTCTCTCTACAACCCTACGAGTTTGTCATTAAGTCTGCATCTTCTCTTCGTAGGTGTGACCTTGCAAGAGAAAAGATCGTCTTATTCATCGTGCTTCGTGTACATGCAACATGACTCGAATTCGTGAGACAAAGTCAGAAGCTTGAGATCTTCTCGGTCTCATCTTTAGGTGGATAAGTTCACGAATAAGTATGTATCAAAGTTTGTGGGATGATATGCATTTTCTTTCTTTAGAAATTCACGCTTCAAGAGGTAAACCTCATTACTTTCTAATATTTTTAAGAATATAAAAAATCATATTAGGAAAACCGTTTCCCTAAAGTAATGGTTTCGAAACTGCGAATTTGTTGTGCTGAATTTACTTCATGTGATGAATAACCAATATTTTATGTAGAAAATTTGCTATATTTTTCACGTTTTCGTGATGCGAAGTTTATGAAGTTTTGTTTACTTCCTTCACCACTAATATAGCCAAGTCCCACTAATAATTGATGTGCGACTAACATGAGTGGATGCGGTAATTGAACCGTGAAGGTATTTAGTTACCTATATAGGACACCTACTCTAGCACTCTCCCTCAAGATGGAGCATGTAATGCTTAGATTGGACAAATATAACGAACGTACTCACTCACAGAATAGAAGATACACAAACAATATCCACTCAATACAAATTCTGATGGTTGCTTGTTGAGGATGTTGCTTCTCATGCCATGCAAGTGAGGAAGAACTGAAGTGTTAGAGTGTTAACTAGCATTTCTGCGTCTGTCAGAATCTTTGGAACTAGTATAAGCCTCCTTGTTGGAGAACACGTACTCTGTACGAGGTCTGTTAGAGTCACTGGAACTGGAATGAGCGTCCTCGCTAGAGAACTCTAGCTCGTAACATGTCGGAATTCATCGCAACATGTGAAACTTCTCCATCTCTTTGAAGGGGTAGGTGTCGTAGGAATATTCATATGTAAATTTGAGAAGTGGATTACTCATATAAGGACCTCAGAAAGAGTATTGTACTAGTTTTTACGAACACCGAAAAAAGTCGTAGGAATATTGGATACTAGAGTTTGCGGTCGTCGGACAAAGCTGTGAGAATATCCATTTCAGAGTTCACGGCTGTTGGAGATGGAGGATGAGTCTATTTCAGACTCTATACACCATTCTTGTACATGAGGTCTTTTTTAGACTTTATATCTAGCATCCATCTATCACATGTCAAGATCTACGAGTGCTTCATGATATGAAGTCGGATTATTGTAAAGCTCTTCTGATACATGGAATCCATACCTTTCAGGTGGTTTGTATATCAAAATGAGCTTGTTCATTTTGATTTTTGGGGTCCCAAATGTGTTCCTAACCATCGGGGGTATGTGTTCTATCTTATCATCCTCGATGATTATTATAGACTTTTGTGGGTTTTTCATAGTAAAACAAGTATGAGTCTGAGTTTCTCATTCAAACTTCCATTGACGAGGTAAATAATATTTTTTTGCCAATGTTAAATATGCTTGTATGTTAATGCCTTAGAGTTTTGTGCCTTCATATATCTTAGTTCCGCAGGTCCCTCAACATTATACATTAGATCTTTTGTGCGTACACTTCTCAGCAGAATGGTGTTGTTGAATGCAAACATCGTCATTATCTTGACATGACCATGACCCTTCTTATCTAGAGTCATGCTCCCCACTCTTTTTGGGTTATGTGATTCTCACTACTTGTTACCTAGTCAGCTAGATGTCGTCTTCCGTGTTAAGTGAAAAGGTTCCTTTTTTGATTACGTTTCCCTATAAAGACTTTTTCTTATTACCATCCTATGTCTCTGGCTCCATGGAATTTGTGCATCATATGACTCCTGGTCATGATAAGCTCTCTCCTAGAGCTGTCAAGTGTGTTTTTGGGGGCTAGTTCCGAACCTAGAAGGGGTACCAGTGCTTTGATCCTCTTTGACGAAAGTACTACGTAGGTGTTGATGTCACCCTCTTTGAGTCATTCATGTATTTTTCTCATGTAAGTGACACGTTGAATCTGTCTGACTCTGGAGAGGAAGTATACATGCCTCCTACACTACCACTACTTCTAGTTATGGCTCCTCCTACGCCACCACCACCTCCACATGCTCCGCCAGCTCCAACAACACCTCCTTAGAAGGATATGTTATGAACGATATGGATTTGCCCATTGCTCTTCAGTAGCGAAGGCACACGTATGCCACGCCACGTTTTGCGACTCATGTTTGGGGTGTTTTTCAAAGGATTTCAGGAAGTTTGTCGTCGGTCTATCAGCTATAGAGATTCTGCGGACATATCAAGAAGCTATGCGAGACAGTCAACAATGTCTTGCTATGAAGGAGGAAATGATTGTTTTACAATCGTGCGACACTTGGAGGTTGGTCACTGCCCTCAGGGGCTTCTGTGGTTGGCTACAAATGAATGTTTACAGTTAAGCACGATTTGCATTAGTCGCTACAAGGCTAGTCTTTTGGCTCGTGGGTTTACCCATACTTATGGGGTGGACTATCATATATGTTCTCTCTTGTGGCACACCATTCTACTCTTTAGATCCTTCTTTCTGTTGTAGTGTTATGGGACTAGTCCATGTCTGAGCTTGATGTGAAGAATGCATTTATATATGGTGATCTTTACAAGGAAGTCTACATGTAGCAGCTACCTGGGTTTGTTGTTGAGGGGGAGTATCAAAAGATTTGCAGATTTCATAAACTATTTATAGCCTTAAGTAGAGTCCCAGAGCATGGTTCCATACGCTTTCAGACTTGATAGAGCAGCAAAGCTTTATGAGATCGACAACAGATCATTAACTGTTTGTTCAGAGGTCTTAGAGAGGTATCATTGTTATAGTGGTCTATGCTGACGATATCATTGTTACAAGAGATGATGCGCAATGTATTAGTGCAGCTAAGGAGTTCCTTGTATAACAATTTGTCATTAGAGACCTTAGCGATTTACAATACTTCCTAGGTATTGAGTTCGCCAGGATCCGATAGGGTCTTGTGATTACCCAGAGGAAGTATGTTACTAATCTCCTTTCAGAGACAGGCATGACAAATTGCAAACTTCCTACTACTCCCATGGACGCAGCATGAAGTTATATAATAATGATATAGAGGAGGTGGATAAAAGGAGATATAGAGAGCTTGTTGGGAAGTTCCTCTATTTGACCTTTATTAGACCATACATGTCCCTTGCTATGAGCAAAGATAGCTAGTTTATGGAGCTGTCGAGACGGGCACATATGGATATGGTTCACATAATTCGGAGATACCAGAAGATATCTCCAGGTAATAAATTGTTCTTTAGTAGAGAGACATCCTTATCCATCACGACATGTGCCGATGCAGACTATGTAGGATGCCCCAAGGACATGAAATCTACTTTCGACTATATAATGTTCATAGGGAGCTCTTTGGTGTCATGGAGAAGTAAGAAGCAGATCGTGGTTGTTAGATCTAGTGCAGGAAATCTGTGTTGCATGGGAGAACTGAGAAGATGTGGGTTAGATTTGTTCTAACTTACCTACATATTGACACACCTCTTCCCATGCATCTACAATGCGACAACCTGGTTGCTCTTTTCATTGTCAACAATCCTGCCTTCCATGAGGGACCAATCACATTAAGGTAGGTTGTTACGATACATGTGACACAATTCAAAAGGAGCTTTAGCACTACTTTCCATGTCCAACAGATGTTTTCACCAAGGATATAGCCAGAGCGCCATTTCAAAGATGTTTCAAGTTGGACATGATTGACATCTATTCTCCATCTTGAGGAGAGTATTGAGAGATGTTTTATCTTTGTCTATTCTATGTATTTTCTTTTCTTATTATCTCTATTATGTAATTTTTCCAATATTGTTTCTCCTCTATATATAAGAGAACCTTATGGCCTCATGAATTAGTAAGTCGTTATTTTCTTTCCACAATGTAGAACCCTCTGCAGACACATAGGGCATCGATCGGATCTTCCCCCATCTTGTGATAGGAGAATGTCCCGGTCTACAAAAATGACTAAGCGGCCATGAGGGATTGATTATGAGGTAAGTTGTTCTTTATTTTCACTGAGATGTTGAATAGCTATGGAATTGATCACGTACCTTATGAAGCCAATGTTGTAAGAAGTGGTAAGAGTATGGTGTATGTCTAAGGTGTTGATAGAGGTTGTTATGTCAAATGATGCAGTATAGGTACCGAGCTGAGCATGAGAAGGTTCCTTCATCTCCATTAGCTGGGAGACAAGATTCCAATACCTTTGGTCAGAAGATGTTGTGACTAGCTCGAGATGCTCGATGATTTAGGCTGAAGCAGGATGTCCATGCTTCTGGTCAAGGCAATGCAACACCTCGAGACAATACATCTCTGATCAAGAAGCCTCGTAGTCGCACCTCCCCTCCAGTTCGGCGAAAACCACCTTTGGCAGCAACTACAAGTCGCAAATCGAAAGCTCTTTCGATGTAAGTGGCGCAACCCTAAATGAGTCTCCTCATGCAAAGCTTCCTCTGATTGATGGAAATGGCGGAGAGACCTTCATTACAGCTACATCGACGAAGATCTTGGTAAAACTTTGGTTGAGATCTAAAGCAAGCGACTTGTCATGGGTTTTTCCATCGAGAACCCTAAGGAAGAAAGGGAATAATGCATTCTATTGGGCTTTAAATGCTTGGAAGTTTTTACTTACTATGATTCAGTCCTGGTGGTCCACTTTTGTACAACAATAAAGCGTTTCCCGTATTAAGTAGGGTTGGCTACATGGATTCTTTGCCTCCATTCAGATCTATCTTGGGTCATTCTTGGATTTGATCTAAAAACTAAGATCCCTTTCGTATAGTCTCTTTCCACCACTTCTTTGGCCTTCCTTGCCCTCTCTTATAGCTGATTCAACATCCCAAAACTCGTATCTCCTCACTGGTGCATCAGCTGACCTCCTTTGCAAATGGCCAAACCACCTTAAGTGATTTTGTCGCATCTTATCCTCGATCGGAGCTATATCAACTTCCTTCTGATTCCATCATTCGGAATCCGATTTGTACGTGTGGGTCTAGACATCCACCTTAGCATTTTCATTTCTGCTACTTCCTTTCTCCGCACATGTCTATGGTTCACATGCCAGCATTCAGATCCACAGAGCATAGCAAGTCTCACAACTGCTTTGTAAAACTTTCCTTTGATTTTCAAAGGAATTTTCTGATCATAAAGAACAGTAAAGGCTCATCTCCACTTTAGCCAACCTACATTTATTCTATTAGTAACATCTCCATCAATATCCCCATCATGTTGCAAAATAGATTCCAAGTATCTAAAAGAATCTCTATTCTGAATCTTATCATCACAAATCTTCACCTCGATTCCTTCACCATTGCTTCCATCAAAAGTATAATCTTTTTATTTAGTCTTAGCCCTACTTATATGAATCATATAGTCTTCAATAGATGCCTCCAGACTCAAACTTCTCATTTACTCCCTCTCTAGTTCAACACAATATCATCAGTGAATAATATACACCAAGGTATCTCATCATGAATGTGACTTGTCAACTTTTCCGTAATCACAGCAAAAGGGAATGGAATCAAAACTGAACTTTGATGCAGACCAATGTTGATGTCAAAATAGTCAGCCTTCCAGACTGTATACTTACACAAGATAAAGCCCTATTATACATATCTTTTATAAGGTTAATATATAGGATATGTACTTATCTTTTTTTTTCAAAACTCTCTATAATATCTCACGTAGAATAGAATCATAAGCCTTCTTTAAATCCATAAAAATCATATGGAGGTTCTTCCTTTTAGATCTATAAATCTCCATTGTTCTCCTCACAAGTGAATGGTGAAAGGAGTCGATTTAGTAAAATTTACTCGTGCATCACGGAAGCGTAGAGATTGCATCGTATGTGATATAGCTCGATTAGTCGTACTAGGATAAGGAGAAGCGGAAATTTAAAAAAATCAATGAAATCACTTGACATGGTAACGATTCCCATATCGTTTCATCTAGATCACAAAAAAATTAGGCTTACCTTTTGAAGCATGATTGTGATTTTGTAGTCTCTAAGAGAAGAGACCTCCTGTCTCTAGTCCGATCTGACATAGATAGCACTTGCAGGCGCGTGGACGAGGCACGTACTCCCCGCAATTCTAGGTAATGATTCAAGAATCTCTTGATTTTGTATAAAGAATTCATGATCCAAGAATCTCTTGATTTCGTCATATGAAATCTGCCGTCTTCCTCACAAGCACGAGGCATCAAAGAAGACAAAGATCTACGAACATTCGATCCGACAACACAACGACATCATAATGACATTAATGTTCTCCATAAAGCCTAGAGTAGACGGCCACTTGGGGTTGATTAGGTGAGCCTATGGACGTGTATGAGAGAGAAAGAGGGAGAGATATATATTTTGTTGCTTCAACTTGTGTAGACAAAAGCCCTAGGTTTGACCCTTCTCTTATACAAAATATGATAGCTAGGATGCACTCTTAATTGAAATCAATGACTTAGTTGTTGTTGCAACAATTTGCAACAACAACTAATTAATTTAAAAGAAATAAATAAAATGAAGATATTCTTAAATAAATTTAATTCTAATTAAATAAATTTCATGTGGACTAATAAGGAGGAGAGTCTCCTTCTCAATTAAGGTGGACGGCCACCATGAGATTCTCTCCATGTGGTAGTCCACTCCTAATAGGAACAGAGCCTCCGTTTTGTTAATTGACGAGATTCTCAATCTCTTCATATTTCCACATGTTCAACAAATTTATTGCTTGATTTTCCACCATATAATTTCAAAGTATTTTGTGATAATTTCAATCATGTCATTGATAATTATCATGCCATTGATAATTATGAATCATATTCATCCATTCAATATTAAATGTAAATCACGTTACATTTAACTATTCAATGTGAGTTCAATTCACATTTAATTGTTTAATGTGAGTCCAATTCACATTTTCTTATAAATTGTAAATCGTATTTCCAATTAAATCTCTTTATGATATTATAAATCATATTCACAATACTTATGATTATTAAGGATAGTGTTATTCACATTAATCTTATATATGGTAATTAAATCCATATTAAATTATATTAGATGCCTCTCTACATATATCCAAATAATGTGAATTATATCCCCATTATTAATTATAATTAAATCATATTTACTCACTAATTTTCCAATGCTAAGATATTGTTAACAATAGAATATTCTTGAACTCTTTCAAGAACAATGTGTTTTCTCCGGAGATACTTAGATATAAGGACATGGCGATTGTATATTCCATTTTATAGTAACTTGGATACTGAGATCTAATCTCATATTTAGATTTGGAAGACCTCTCAGAGATGTCCGATCAAGTCCGACATAATATCCAATCTTCTTATTGCATTTGAATCGTATTCGGACCTAAGTCTAACATTTTATGTAAGATTGGATAACAAGTCTATTGAGTGGAGCCACTGAAATACAAACATGTTTCAACACTCCCTTAGAATGAAAGCAAGGATGGCCTTTATGAAAATGTCATGGTTATACAATCGATTAAAATCACGTAACCCTTGATTATTCCTAATACATGTATATCTTGCATACTAGAAGATCTAGAATAAACCCGAAGTTTTGATCTTATTTGAATTGTCTCCCTCAGGGTTTTATCGTTAAGTTTTTCATTCAATTATTGGGAGTTGGTATCGATCACATGCTTTCCAAAAAGTATATATCATATCGTCAAATCCTATCTTGTTTCCAAAACAAGACGACTAACATTAAAATTTGGTTTATCGCAATATCTTATGAGTGAGCTCATGTCTTCCGATTCAACAGTGAATCTGTATGATTCCTTTAAGAGATCGTACTGCTTATATGTCCTTGCATGCACACCAGCTCGTTGGTATATAGACCTTAATTAGTTCACCAACCTAATGGTCTGCCTAATGTTCATACTTAGATATATAGTAATACATCTGTATCGGATCAGAGGATGCATACCTATACGTGTCTGCATATGACATAGGTCTTAGTTATCTTGATCTCGTTGGATCAACTTTTTAAACTAACTCATCCAACACCTCTGAATCTCTATTCCTATGCAGAGGACTTGCATCAAGAGGTCGGCCAGATGTCAGCCTTTGGAGTAAGGATTGCCATCTCCTTCTCAGGCGGAGATCCCTTCTTGATAATCACTTGACCATGTGGTTGAGTCCTCAATCTAACTCTTTAGATATTCAACCCTACACCAGCCTCTATAATTCAACCTTTAGATTAACAACTGTATAATATCAAGATGACAATGGTACATAACCATAATTGTACTAAAGGACCTATTATGCAAATTAGTTATTCTTCATTTCAGATTAAGGACCCAATTTCAATAACTTTTATTGCATAATGGCTCGTCGTGAGCTCACATGTCCAACATCTAGCTTCAATAGTTGAGCGATTTGGCATGAATCCGAATTGATTTTCTTTTAATTTGAAAACTTGCTTCAACCTTCTTTGACCACACATTCCTAAATTTTCATAGTGTGACTCATCAGCTTGATACCTCTGTAATTTAAACAATTTTTAATGTCTTCTTTGTTCTTATAAAGAGGCACCGCAATGTTTCTCCTCCAATCTTCGATTTTCTTGCTTCAACAAATAACGTTGAATAAATTTGTAAGGCAAGTCAAATCACGCTTACCAAAAATTAACTTTGGGCCACACCAGTCCAAATGCAACAATTCCAAAAAAGGGAGGGACTATTAAAAAATGAATGCAAAAAAAAGGTGGAGCAGGAAAAAAATATTGAATGGAAGAAAAAAAGAGCAACCATAAAAATACTCTAAAAAATAGATATTAAAAAATGAATAGCCGAAAACAACAAGAAGAAAATGACGACCACAAAAAAGGAGGGCAAGGTTGATATGCGCAAAAAAAGGAACTAAGAAAGATGGAAAATGCATGTTTTGTTTGGATTTCTCCCAGCTTGATGAATCATGCTCTTATTCTATCAAGTATGTGAGAAAAGGGAGTGAGAGTGGGCACATTCTTCTACTTGAGATGTATTTACCGAACTTCTATTATTCGTCTACAACTGACAAGCATGTACTCTAGACTACTACTGCTACCAGGCGTCTTCACTGATCATCGACTACTTTGTCGGGTTGTTTCTTTCCCTGACTACTACTCTTGCTGGACTTTCTTCTTCTACAGCGACTCTTCTCCATGCATGACCTTGTATCGCATTGACTACTACAAGCATGATTGTCATCGAACGAAGTCTTCTACTAGCAGCGGATATAAATTCTTCTTGAGATGTATCGTGTGAAAATATGTTGTATATTTTTTCTTTTGTTGCAAGCTGTAGCTTTCTCATCTTCAGCTTGAGGGGGAGTGTGGAGTATGTAAGAGAAGGGTAATTGGATCTCTCCAAGATCCAATTACCCCCACTCATGTTTAGTCTCACATGGATGAGCGATGGGACTTCGGTCTATCTGTAGGGCTATATAAGAAGACCTACATCTCCTGTACTCATTGTGAAATTGCAATAGACGATCCGACTCTTTGAGTCATTCTCTTGTGATTTCATCCTGCTCCCTCACAGATTAGAGTTTCACAAAAATCCCTACTGTTCAATATTTTTATATTTCTTGTTTATCGATTCGCTTCCACATTTCTAGTTGTCAACAATCATCAAAATCAGTATCTTTATTAGCGAGAGGTTCTTTGGTGACAATGGAAAGTTTCTGATGTACATCTACGAAAATTTTGGTCGTTATAGGCCACAAGACGTCATTTTCCACACCTTTTAGTTTAATTGTTGTGCATTGAACAATCAGTGAAATAATAGGCAAAACTGGCTTGGCCTCTGAATTGATTGAAGGAACTATTTGGAGTCTTCGTGGCAAATTGATAAAACTAAAAAACTATTTGACGTTGTGTATATGTACACTATTTGTGTGTTTTAGAAACTTACAACATCAGAAACTGCACGGATATAGAAGATGAATCCAATACCATGTGGAAAACAATAGATGCGATGGTATTGCAGTAGACCCTACGCACACTTTTATAGGGAGCACAGTTACCAAGGGTTAATGGGAAAATTACGGAGCGAATTACAAAGAGGGATTTGTCACACAATTAACAAATTCAATGGGAAAAAATACATAACATCACTTATTTGACGCATAAGTAATATAAAACGAGTCATAGCAGAACTTAACATAGATCTTACCTTAAGAAATGACTGAGTAAATGTAACAGGGATGACAACAATGTTTGTCTTAAAGACAGCATAGAGGGTGGAAGTGTTCTTATTGTGAACATGATATGCTCTTTGGGATTGATGGTTACAGACTCTTTAATCCTAATTGTGGATAAGACAAATTAGGTTTTCCCTATTGTCTAAGATTTAGGGGTGAATGACCTGATGCTAGATCACTTCGCCCTGATGCTAGATCACACCTATAGATTCTGAAAAACTCCAACTGTAGCATGAGAATATCATGTATTCTTGGTGAAGCCTTCTCCCACTTTAAGAAGGGCTACATGGATTCTTGCTCAAATCCATGTTAAAGATCCGACTATTTTTTATGATGGTTGTTGGCTACCTAACGCATCCCCGTCAAGGAAGGATTTGAACTCTAGTCTTTTGAGCGGTAGGCACACTGCACTACCACCAGACTCTTGAAGTGGTGGGCACGTACATACATAAATACATTCATAAAAAAATGATGGTATGTGACCGTTGGTGGGAAACCAGGGGATATAAGTTGTTTGTTAGCACCACAGGATTTTTCTTATCTGTGTTGTGATGGGATATAGGAAGGAGAAGTTTGATAAGCTGAGTCAAAGCGTCGGTAGAGTACAGAATGCTAGCTTTTCCAAGGTAATGCAATCACTATAGTTTTTGCATTTGAAACGGCCACCAAGAATGCTGTCACAAGTCATGACTGCTTCAAGGTCCTCCGACATGGATCTGATATAGTTCTTTGTCAAGAGGCCGAGTCATGCATGCACACACTTGTATTTTATGCCAAACATTTAGCTGACTGCACTTTGGCAAATGCTTACTTAAAAGTAGTTTGTGCATTTCATCGCATTTTGAAATCATTTTCCTTGCATATATCTTACGAAGAATTGTACTTGCTTCATGGTTTCCTCTCTAGGCTGATGGCCTGCTTCACACTACATGCGGAACCCCAAATTATGTTGCTCCAGAGGTGCTTTTGATGATTTTGATATGATTTTTTTGTTTGTTTATTTAACCATGGATCTTATAATCTGCACTGCAAATTTGCATATACTCCTTTTTGTAATGCGCTGTTT
This sequence comes from Ottelia alismoides, assembly GCA_037367405.1. NCBI lineage: Eukaryota > Viridiplantae > Streptophyta > Magnoliopsida > Alismatales > Hydrocharitaceae > Ottelia > Ottelia alismoides. The sequence goes on from JAZKJV010009177.1 coordinate 108,535, forward strand.
TTTGGCATATAACCAGGTTCTCAATGATAGAGGATATGACGGGGCGACTGCAGACTTGTGGTCTTGCGGAGTTATCCTATTTGTGTTGCTTGCAGGTTACTTGCCTTTTGATGACCCTAACCTTGTGACTCTGTACAATAAAGTGAGTTTCAAGGATATGACACCCTCATGTACTATTATAAGCTCACAAAGCTTTAGTCATGCAACTAAAGTAGTAGTGGTGATGTTTTCTTTGAACATTTATGTCTGAGACTCCTCTGTTTGCAGATTTCTGATGCTGACTTCACTTTTCCTTCTTGGCTTTCTTTCGGTGCTAAGTGTTTGATAACACGCATCCTTGATCCGAATCCTATGACGGTGGGCTTCTTGATATATGGTGTCTTAAAATCAAAGTGTGTCCAACATATTGCTAGCCTCATGGGGAAATATCTTTATTTTCTCTATAGTATTAAGTAGGGTCATTTGGCCTAGGACCGCCATGTTCGATGTTGAATTGTTGTACCTTGTCATCGCATTTTATCTGTTTCATATTCGTATCTATCTTTTTTCAGCGCATTACAGTCACCGAGATATTGGAAGATGACTGGTTCAAGAAAAACTACAAACCCCCTTCATTTGATGAAAAGTACGAGATCAGTCTAGATGATGTGGATGCCGTTTTTAAGGATGTGGAAGTGAGTTTCCTTATTGAAGTGGAGTAGGAGTTTTTATTTGTGGCAGGGGATGCTCATTCGAAGCCAAATAAAATCAACGCTATTTACATATCAGGAAAATCTTGTGGCCGAGAAGAGAGAAGAACAACCAACATCAATGAATGCTTTTGAACTCATCTCATTGTCCAAGGGGCTCAATCTAGGGAATCTGTTTGATGCTGAACAGGTTGTTGCTTTAGATTTGCATATGAACTTCTTGAAAACTATGCAATCCATGTTTTGTCAAGTCTTTTTCCACACCTATAAACATTACGTGTTTAAAGTCACGGACTTGGCAATCGTTTTCATCAGGAATTCAAAAGAGAAACTAGATTTACATCCAAATGCCCAGCAGATGAAATTCTCAATAAGATTGAAGCAGCAGCTAAACCTCTTGGCTTTGACATTCAGAAGAAAAATTACAAGGTTATTGTAACAGTTGACCTTTTGGATTATGTTTAATGTTATATTACCAAACCTTAAACTTTTTAGTTCTTCTCCAGCATATCAAGAAGTAACTACAATTATGCTGAATTTTCAGCTCCTTTTTTTATGGAAAACATGTTTGGAGTTTATCTATGTTAAGGAAAATGGCAGGATATTTTCATGATGAAAGAAAGCATGTCAAAACAACTATTCTAAGTATATTTCCAGTCAAGTGATCAGTTTTGTGCAAATTTCTATTAACAGATGAGGCTTGAAAATGTAAAAGCAGGAAGAAAAGGATTTCTCAATATTGCTACAGAGGTATATCGTATATTTTCTTCGACTTTCCATGGTTTATTCCAATGATTTGGTAATACTGTTAAGTTCTCCAGGTATTTCAGGTTGCTCCTTCTGTCCACATGGTTGAGGTACGAAAAGCGAAAGGTGATACGTTGGAATTCCACAAGGTATCGTCATTATTAGTAATTTGGTTAGGTGGAATTTCAGTTTGATTAATGTATTATTTTCCTCTTTAGTGAAGATCCTTTGTCGCATATGCTGCTTACTTAAATTATAGGGATTTATCCAAGGACTCCAGACCTTCCTTCTTATGACCAACTAAAACTCCAAACTCGGGCATTATAGACTGTTAGGTAACATCTCATGCTTGCAAATGAGTATAAAGGTCATTGGGCATGGATTTATGTATTCCATATCACTATAAATATTGTAGAAGCATGCCACATTTTTGCATATTAGTGATGACCAAAACCATACTCTAGTGGATGCTAGTGTTTGTCTTTGCTTTCTCTTTCAACAAGGCATGAGCGGAAACATCAATCTACTTCTATATGCTAAAACAATCCCATGCATAATGCAATTTGTAGCAAAAACCTGAGTCATAGTCTAAGTTTTAGAGTCTATTATATGTATCATTCCTCGTTATCCTCTAGCAAATAGTCCTAACATGTATAGTATGCATTGTTGGACTTGTAAGCCCTTTGGGACCCATTAGTGCAATAAAAGTTATTGCCATCATGTCCATCTGAAATGAATGTTTGTACAATTAGGGTTATGCACCGTGGCCATATTGAATACCATGCAATTGGAAGAATACAACTAACTTTTACATGAGATATTCAACTGAGAAAGAAATGATCAGGCACACATCCTTTCACCAGAGACATATACATCTATATGCCTAAGTATACACATTAGACAGACCATTATGTTGAAGGCCTAACCAAGGCCTCGACGAGTTGGTGTGTATATGAAGATATATGAGAAGTATGATCTCTCAAATGAATCGTATAGGTTCATACTTGATGACCAGGAGGCGAGTTCACACATGAGATATTTTAGGGTCATAAAGAATTACATTCATGGTCCTTTTATTTATAAATAAGATACAGATTCGAGATATTAATATATGCTTTTAGAAGCATATGATTAATATTGTCGCCTAATTATCGAATAAGAAATCAATTGATATGTTTCAAAGAAGACATTCAAATCAAGGTTTAAACTTAGGATATATCAAAGTCTTTAGTATGAAGGATGAATGAGTATTGGGTACTCATGGTTATATCTATCTTAATTGCCCATCTACCATGACATTTCCATTTTGAGGGAATTATGAAACCGAGTGGATTTTAGTAGCTCCACTTCTTAGCTTAATGATATGAGAATTAATTGGATTAAATATCATTTCATTTGATTCCAATATCGAATTCCATTTCCAATTTCAATGTCCAAATATTAGAAAGAGAAATAGTAATGCAAATAAAAATGAACACACTTCTTGATCTTATTTCTAATCTTCAAATGGTTTGGACTATGATTAGAAATAGTCAAGGAAGTTGGGTTCAACTCATTGATGCATTCTCACATATAGTGTTATGCATTTCATTGAGCTCACTTAGAGTGTGAATTACTTAAGCTCGAGCTCAAAGATACGATTGCATTGCGTTATGCTAAAAGTGGTATAAACCCTAAAATTGGATAGTTATCTAAATTTCAAGTCACCATACGTGGATGGTATGATCTCCTCAAGATTATCTTTAAATATCTGCATATGTGTCTCCCGAGTCCTAATTGGATTAGGACTCGTGCTATATGATGTCAACAAATAATAATTGTTATTGTTATAATCAATCTATAAGAATATTTTTATGAATATGATTCACACATATACTTCATTAATTAATATGAATAATGATTCATAATAATTAATGTTTATATGAATTTAATTCATAGAGTTATTTCAAGGCACTTATGTGAATATGATTCACAATGGAATTTAAATGTAATTTGGATTTAAATTTTCGTTTGGATTTATGAATAAGATTCATAAGTTATGATGGTTCTCTTATAAAATTACAAATTCTGATAACTAAATTATCATTAATTCATCAATAATTCCAACAACATCCACCATGGTCCTAATAGTTGTTATGTTTGTTGCTTTTTTAAAGTGGTAATTAAAAGAAGATAACTCAAGTCCTAATTGTGTCGAATGAGGACCAAATCATAGCCTTTTATCCATAAGCGACCATAGGATGGAAATCTACTATGAGGAGAAGATTCCTCATAGACATCTACCATGCCTAAAAAAAGAGTGCTATGCCTCTTTTAAGAGTATGCTTGTTCCTCACATTATTCTCTTGGCTTAAGAATTGAAGAAGAGAAGATTCTCGAGATTTTGATTCTCATACACATCTACTCTTCTTACCCTACACGTCCACCTTGTCGAGCCTATTCAATTTTCTTCATTAGTGTGGCCTTGTCGAGGAGAAGATCATCTCCTTCTCCGTGCTCCTCGTACGTGAATAAGGATGGATTTCATGTGGCAAAATCTGGAGTTTGATCATCCTTGAGTGGACAAGTTCAAAAAGTCAACATCAAAGTTCATGGGAAATTACGCTACTCATTATCGTGCCCGAGGGAGAAGTAATCATATATTGGACTTGATTCAGGAGATTTCTTGCATTAAAAACTCACGCTTCAAGAGGTAACCCTCATCTCATCTCAATACTTGTTAGAATATAAATAAACCACATTATGAAAATATTTTCCCTAAATTAATGGTTTCGCAAAGCATAATTTTGTTGTGCTGAAATTGCATGTTCATACGATGAACTATCAATGTTTTTGCAAATAGTTTTCTATTTACCACATTTCTGTGATGTGAAGAAGTACATAACTTCCTTCATGCATCTTGGCCAAGACACTCCTAACTATTGCTCTAGAATCTCCTTACTTCCGAGCAAACGTTGTTAGCGTATGCAACCGTTATTCTTCTCTAATCTTTGTCGGATGTGTGCGCATGGTTTCAATTCCAAATTGTCCAATGTGCATGATGAAAACGATAACATGGATATAATACAAAATGTCAATCATCATAATATTAAATATACATGATTTGTGATAGTCAGAATGGTCATCTTACTCCACAAAAGAAGCAACCTAACAACTGGTTATTTACATTATGTTGAGAAAAATGAAAGAGATGTTTATTCCTTGAGCCCTAGGCTCTCCTATATAGGGAGAGACTTATGGGCAAATTACATAAAGTAAACGGGAGAACATGAAAATATATAAAGGGTACAGAGGCATATAACATATCTCGACACTCCCCCTCAAAATGGAGCATAGATATCTATCATGCTCAGCTTGGATGAACACTTCTGGAAGGGCCCTCTAAGTAACGCTTTGGTGAAGATGTCTGTTGTTTGGTCCCCTGAACTGACATGAGATGTAAAAATGAAGCCCTTCTGAATCATGTCACATATATAATGACAAGCAACCTCAATATGCTTTGTTCTCTCATGAAATGATGGATTGTTAGCAATGAATAGTGCAGCTTGATTGTCACATTCCAGTGACATTGGAAGAGGAACATCTATATGTACATCTGTTAGGATTGCTCGAACCCACATCATTCCTGTACATGCGTGTGCCATCGCTCGATATTCAGATTCCACAGTGGATCTTGCAACACAGTTTGTTTCTTGCTTTTCCATGAGACGAGAGAATTTCCAACATATATAGCAAACGTCGATGTGGATTTCCTCTTGGGACATCCTGCATAGTCTGCATCTGCACATGCTGAGATAGTCATAGAGTCACCCCTTTTAAATAGCAGTCCTACACCCGAAGATAATTTTAGTTACCTTAGTATCATTTGTATGGCATCCATATGAGCTTGACGAGGTTGTTCCATGAATTGGCTCACTCTACTGTCTGCAAATGAAATATCAGGTCTAGTAATGGTAACATAAAGAAGCTTTCCAACCAGCTGTCTGTATCTTCTCCTGTCCACCTCATCAGTATCATCATCATAAAGCTTCATGCTTGGATCCATGGGTGTAGTCGCAGGTCGACATCCAAGCATACCCGTTTCACTCAACAAATCAGTGACATACTTTCTCTGAATCATCACAAGCCCATTTTTATTTCTGGCGAATTCCAATCCCAGAAAGTATCTTAGGACTCCTAGATCCTTAGTAACAAATTCACGACCCAGAAATTCTTTTGCCCTCTTTATTCCTTGCACATCATCCCCTGTAATGAGTATATCATCAACATACATCATAGTCGCAGTCATACCTCTTGAGGTTTTCTATGTAAAGAGGGAATGAGTTGCGTTTGACCATTTAAACCCTTGCTTTGCGAACAAGTCTGAGAGCTTCTGGAACTACGCTCTAGGACTCTGCTTAAGGCCATAGATTGCCTTATGAAGTCTAAACACCTGTGAGCACCCGCCTCAACAGTAAACCCTGGCGGCTATTGCATGTAGACTTCCTCTTGAAGATCACCGTACAGAAAAACATTCTTGACATCCAACTGAAACAAAAACCAATCTCTCATCACAACAACTGATAAGAGAATACGCAAGGTGGAATGGCGAGCAACATGGGAGAGCGTGTCAAGATAGTCCACCCCGTAGGTTTGTGTAAACCCACGAGCAACAAGTCGAGCTTTGTACCTATCAATGGTACCATCTGCATTCTGCTTCACCATGAAATCCCATTTACAATTGACTATAGACGCCCCAGCAGGGGTGGGATCAAGGCTCCAGGTACCTCTCGATTGAAGAACATACATCTCTTGTTCCATAGCTAGCCACCACTGACCATCCTGCAAGGCCTCCTAATAGTTCCGTGAGATGGTTACGACAGATAGTGCACCTGCAAACTTTCGGAAATCACCAGTCAATTGATCAAAGGAGACCATGGACGCAACAGGATATGTAGTGCAGCTGTGCTTCTGCTTCCGAAGCGTAATGGGTACGTCCAACTCAGTCACCTCTACACCTGTCTCCTGGTCGGTTCCCTGCTCATGTAGATCATCAGACCCATTATTGAAAAAAATGTATTCAGAACATACCTCACGAGTGCTAGATGATGAGCGGTGACCATGAGCAGAAATAGGTTGCGAGTATAGTGATGAGGCAAGGGTGGAATCGGGACCATAGTAGGTAGTGGTGGTGGTGGTGGTGGCGATGGTTGAGGCAATGACGGTGGTGTCGATGATGGTGGAGATAATAATGATGGTGGCATGTATATTTCATCATTAGAGTCTGAGGATGCCAACTGATCACCTGTAGGGGAAAAATACAACACCGACTCAAAGAATGTAACACCAGAACTGACATAATACTTCATGCGCAATGGTTCATAACACCTGTACCCTTTTTGTGTTCTGGAGTACCCTACGAAGACACACTTGACAACTCTAAGAGAGAGCTTGTCAATACCCGGAGACAATTGGTGGACAAATGCGACTGAACCAATCACACGAGGAGTAAGTGAGAATAACTCCTTCTCGGGAAAAGCAAAAGAGAAGGGAATTTTCTCGCCTAACACTAACGAGGCATGCGATTAATAAGATAGCATGTCATACGGACGACATCACCTCAGAATGAGTGTGGAGCACGACTCTGAATGAGGAGGGTTCGTGTAACATCAAGTAAATGATGATGTTTCCTTTCTACAACACCATTTTATTGGGAAGTATAGACACATGATGTCTGATGAATTATACCTGGGATGAAAAGTAATTAGCAAGGGAATGAGTACTAAATTCCAAGGCCCTATCAGTTCTCACAAATTTCACAGAGGATGAAAACACATTTTATACTTCAGTGAGAAAAGTTTTAATAACATCTCTAGCTTCAGATTTATTCTGTAATAAAAAGACTCAAGATAGATGAGATAAAGCATCTACTGCAACAAGATAAAACCTGTGTCCCCCAAAAATCTATATGGAACATCTTGAAAATGGAGCTACTGCTCCGACCCTGATGATTGGGAAATGACGACCTATGATGTTTTCTCAACTGACAAGCCTCACATTGGAAGGACGAGTGAGGAGAAATCTGGGGCAAGACACAACATATTTTCTGGAGCGGGAGATGACCAAAGCGCAGGTGCCACATGAAGGAAGAGACATGTTCAGCAGAAAGAGAAGAGGTTCCATCATATGGAGTCCGAGTCAAGCGATAGAGGCCACCATGCTCACGACCACAACCAATCACCTTGCCCGTAAGGATGTCCTGAAATACAAGTGAAGATGGGTCAAAAATAGCTCGACAATATAAACCCTTTGTAATCTAAATGATAGATAATAAGTTCATAGAAAAGTCAGGTGCATGCAACACATTCTGTAAATGCATAGAGGGTGTCAAACTAATCCCCCCTGTCCTGTAATTGGGGAGTGAGTCCCATCTGCAATGACCACTGTGCATCTTGGAGGGACATGTCCGTATGCTGTAAGTTGATCCCTATCTCCACACAAGTGATGCGTGGGACCGGAATTCATAATCCATTCAACTACATCGGATCCACAACTGCTAGTTAGCACATAAGTACTACCTGGAGTGCTGGAGGAGGCTGAGGTAGCCACATCATAGTGACTCCCCGAGGCTGAGGAAGACATGGCAGGACTGGTTAGAGGTATGATGTCCCTCAATCATGCTACAATATCATCAAACGTTGATCCATAAAGAAGGCAACTAGAGGCTCAATCTGCTCAGCCACACGAGCAGAAGCAGGAAATCCATGCTTAGAGTAGCATGTATCTTCAGTATGTCCAAAATGATGGTAGAAAGTGTAGGGCTGACGTACTCGACCTCCTCTTCCGTCAGGTCCTCGTCCACGGAATTGAGAAGATCATCCTCGACCTCGAGAGGCAGCCATCGCTGAAGAGGTCTGACTGGCAGAGGAAGATCGAACGGTGATCCGACCGAGCCTACGAAAGGCTTCCTCCATTGGACGAATGGTAGAGTCTGCCAGAATCTGAGAACAGGCTGCCTCATACTCAGGATCAAGGGTTGTAGGGAACACATCAACAATGGTGGCATCTCGATAGGTCTTCTGCTGCTCAGGAGTGGATGTCAGAGGCATGGAGCTATAAAGCTTCTCAAACATCCCACGTAAGGATGTATATAGAGAGTGAAGAGGACGTCCATTCTGCTTAATTGTAAAGATATCATGCTGAAGCTGCAGAATCTTCATCTCATTCTTTGCCTGTGAATAAGTGGCAGCAAGAATATCTCACATCGCCTTGGATGTGGGTTGATGAAGTATATCATTGGCGATCTCTAGTGCTAATGTTCCTGAAAACCAAACCTTGGCATAAGCATCATCCGCCTCCCATGAGGCGTTAACTCCAGTCTTCTCAGTCGGTTCTTCTTCGGTAAGAATGTGTTTCTTACCTGTAGACTTCATCATACTCATGAACTGCATAGCCCACAATTCATAGTTTAACCCATCCATTTTTACTATAGGCGCATGACCTCTGAATGCGCCTATGGAGAGAACGTCGACCTTACTTTATGACATGATGGCTCGAGAAGATTAGGAATGAAGACTTAGAGACGGGCTTGTCTACACTGACATAGAGAGATATTGTTGCATGTGTAGACTCATGCAACCAATCTCATCAAATATAGAGAACCCCAGCTACAACGTTCAGCCCACGTGGAAGAAGTGGACTTACAAGGGCTTCGGCGATGTGCTACAGAGCACCTAGGCAGAGATCAGCCCCACGGTGGGTCTAGCAAGGGGTCGCGATGGCCTGGCAGTGCCCTGGCGAGGCAGTAATGCCCAGGTAGGGGCCTGGCGGCGCTCAGGCAGGGCCTGGCAGTGGCTGCGGGACCCTGGCGAGGTGACAACCCAGGCAGGGGCCTGGAGGAGCCCATGCGGAGTCTGACAGGGGCCACGACAAGGCGGCGACGCCCAAGCAAGGGCTGCAAGAGCCTGGCAGGAGCCATGGTGGCTTGGCGGCTGCGGGCTGGCCCTGGCGGAGGCGAGGTGAGGAGGAGAGACATGGAAGGGGCTAGGGTTAGGGTTAGGGTTTCGTAGTTTTGGTCTAGGACCGCCGCTCTGATACCATGTTGGGAAAAATGAAAGAGATGTTTATTCCTTGAGCCCTAAACTTTCTTATATAGAGAGAGGCCTATGGGCAAATTACATAAAGTAGACGGGAGAACAAGAAAATATATAGAGGGTACAGAGGTATATAACATATCTCGACACATTATGTATAGTAAACGCCATATATAAGCTCTTTTTACGCCTTTCACTCTGACAAGAACTAATGTGGGACTAAATATAAGACCACATACCATACAATAGATGGTCTTGACTTTAATTAGCCAGTTATTCCAATACTTTGCTATTCTCAACTCTATCCCTCAAGCTGGAGATTCCATGAGAGAATTAGTGACTACATTATTAATGAACTACCAATGCACACCATTCGATAATTGTTGAGAGATATCATTGTATTTCTTATTTCTTATGTATTTTTCTTTTCATATGTCCCTATTTTATTATTTTCCCACTAGAGTTTCTGCTCTATATAGGAGAGCCTTATGGTCACGTTCAGTAATTACATCATTTCTTTGTTTTACACATGAGTGACAATCCTAAAGCGGAGCCTGATCCCTACGTGTCACCCCATCGCCATAGCCCCCCCACTGTCAGTAGCCACCAACAACCACCCCCTCTTTAACTAACAACCTCGTTAGCCTCTACCAGCATCACCACAAGTTGCTAGGGCTTTCCTAGCACCATTGTCAACCCTCTAGGTTGCATATGTCGCTATAGTAAGGCCGTTGTCGCTCTCCAATAGTATCCAGCCCCAATAGCAGCATTTTCTGCTTGCCACTAGGATCCGATCAACGGTGCCTCTACCTAGGGTTGGGCATTGGGTTGGGTCGGCCCGACCCGGCCCAAAACCCGACCTGTATAACCCGACCCAAACTCGAACTCGAAATTTAATGGGTGGGTCGTGGGCCCTAAAATGAGCCCATAGTGATTATCGGGCCGGGTTTGGGCCTGAGAAGGCCCAAACCCGTTAGCCCGATAGCCCGATCCATTCTAAAGCAAGTATATTCATATCTAGTAGGGTATAATTATATCAATTATATCCATGTTCATTCCAAATACCATGTTCTAACTTCCTTATTCGAGAGTAGAATAAATGCTTAGACACATTAATAATCATATCCATTAACGTGGATTGAGGATATTATTACATTAATATACAAGATTATTACATTAATATGCAAGAATGGAATCTGTGTCCTCAAGTGTTAGAGCATGTACAACTGTAAGTAACCAATATGTATTGGGTCATAGTGCCCGCATCTACAATAGAATATGTAATGGTGAATTGAATGGTGGTTTAAGTCGCCATATTTTTATCACATTTCTATTTCCAACATACAACTAATGTTAAAATCACAAATTAGTTATCATGCTTATAGTTTTAAACATGCACACATGCATAAGAAACAACCACACAAATGCAAGAAGAATGGAAGACATGATATTGGTATACATAGGTGTTAAATTGGGTCGGTCCGACCTGAACCCGACCCATTTTGTTTGGGTCGGGTTTGGGCTTGGGCCTAATTTTTGAAAATAAAATGGGCCTAGGCCCGACCCATTCTAGTTATTGATTAAATTAATCAATATGAAAATAAAAAAGCCCCGATTGCTTACCCGATTGCTTATATTATATAAAATTTAATAATTAGTAATTGATTTTGAATCCAAAGATTTATCTTTGTCTATTTTGATTTGCCTTGAATTCCTAATTGCTTGAATTGTGTAATCTCCAATTACTGACATAGGTAACCGACCCAAAGCTATTTGATTGTAATTCAATTCGTGACGATCATAAGTGGAAAGCTCATATTCTTCAGTCATTGATAAACAGTTTGTTGGGCAATACTCGACACAGTTACCACAAAATATACATACTCCAAAATCAATACTATAATTAAGCAATTGTTTCTAGCCCATATACTTAAATGGGCTTGGGTCAGGCCAACTCAAACCCGACCTGGCCCGATGCCCAACCCTACCTCTACCACTGTTAAGCCTCTTTCATTGTTAGAGCTTCCTTCGGAGTCATTCGGCTACCTTCTCTTCATCTAACCTTGCGTCAAAAATCTGAGCAAGATCTATTTTTACGGTTGATAGGGTGAATTCATACCCTAATTAGAGCGCTTCTGGTTGTAATGGGAACAATTGTGGCATGACACCGCACAGACAACCAATTCCCCAAATGATTGTGTACACATTCCCATAAGTCTACAACCCTATTCTCGTAATTTCCCAGTTTCATCATCATTATCATGTCAAAAAACAAGGTCGACCTATCATCTTCAAGATAATCATGCAGTTCATGAGCCTTACGTAATGCAATGGGAAGCACGTTCTAACACAGGTCGACAAGACTGGGGTTAATACCTCTTAAGAGTGGGATGACACGTACGTGCATGTTTGTCTATCTAGTACTCTCACCATTAAGATAGCCAATGATATTCTTCTATATCAGTTCACTACCAAGGCAATGTGGGGCATCCTCATCGTTGTCTATTCGCAGGCAAGGAATGAGACGAAGATACTACAACTCGAGCATAACATCTTCATGGTTAAGCAGAATGGTCATCCTCTTCACACTTTCTATTCGTCTCTCAGGGGCATTTTTGAAAAGTTTAACATCTTCATGCCTTTCACATCATCCAAGAGCAACAAAAGGTGTACGGAAATGCCACCATGGTTGGAATTTCTATGGCAGCTCTGGTCCAATCTCCTTATGTTTGTACTTCTTCCATTCCTATGTGGTTTATCTTTCCATACGTGTGTTATCTTCTATTTGATTGCCTTCCTCTGCAGAAGCTATGTATAGTCCTTCCACATATTCCATCTCGATCTATATTTCAGTGTGAGGCTTGCCAGTTTGGGAAACATCACCGCTTTATTTATCCTGGCCATCATAGTCATAGTAGCAGTAGTTTGTTTGAGCTGGTACATTTTGATATTTAAGGTCCCAGTCGTGCTACTGAACATCATGGGCACATGTTTTATCTTGTAGTTGTCGATGATTATTCCATACTTTCATGGATTTTTCCTGTTGAAAAACAAGTTTGTCAGGTCTATCATTCAATCCTTTATTTATGAAATAAAGAATACTTTTCTACCATTGTTAAGTATGTGCACTCTGACAATGCCTTGGAGTTCTGTATTGCTAAGTTCTGTATTGCTAAGTTGTCTAAGTTCTTCAGATCCCATGGAATTATCATCATATATCATATTTGTGCACTTCTCAACAGAACAGTGCTATCGAATGCAAGCACTGCCATCTTCTTGATGTGATTAGGATCCTTGTTATTTGGAATCGTGCTCCTCATTATTTCTAAGGTAATGTAGTTCTGATTGTTGTTATTTAGTCAACCACATGTCATTCTCGATATAAGGAGAAAATGTTCCTTTTTTTATTGCATTTCTCAATGAAGATTTTTTCTTCCTAACACTCTGTGTCTTTGTTTTCATAGCATTTATTCATCATTTGGATCCTTGTCTTGACAAACTCTCCCCTAAAGTTATTGAGTGTATTTTTGTGTTATACTTCTGGACACAAAAAGGGTACCGATGCTTTGACCCGTTTAGAGGAAAGTACTATGTTAGTGCGAATGTCATATTTTTTGAGAGTTTTTCATGTACTTTTCTCCTACAGGTGATAGGACGATCTCATCTGAGTCTATTGAGGAGGTATATGTTCTACCTCATTCGTTGTCCGTCACACAACCTCTAGTGGTTCTAGCCCCCCCCACTACCACTACCTCCTCCTCCACCACTGCTACCACCACCTCCTCCTCCTGTAGCTCCTCAGCCATCTACTGTGCTTCCTCCTGTGGGTCAAACAATACCTTACTTTTATATTCGTAGGCCATTGATTGTACCCCTTACTCATGCACCTTTCCCATCATCCAACATGCCACATGTAAATTTTGAGCATTTGATTTTAGCTGATTGGTTTGGAGTAGGTCTATATCATAAAATATAAGCCAAATAGACATGTAGAACAATACAATATTGTACTCGTTATAAGGGAAGTTCCATAAAAAATATGGCATTGATTACATGGATACATTGACTCATGGAAAAAATGAATGTTGTACATGTTATTCTCTCTTACTATAGTCAAAGATTGAGAGCTTCACCAGATGGATGTGAAGAATACATTCTTGAATGGAGATCTTCTAGAAGATGTTTACATATATATACCATCTGGCCTTGATGAGAAGGAAAAATGATGCAAACGGAAGAAACCTTTACATGGACTTAACCTATATCCAATAACCTAGTTCAAGAGGCTAAAAGTTGTAATGCTCATATTGGGATATTATGAAGGCAATGGTGATCACACTCGTCTTGTAAAGAGGCAAAAGTGAAATATCTCTTCTTCTTATTTATATCGATAACATGATTATCATAGGGGATGATGAAGAGGAGATATCTCACCTAAAAGTGAGTTTATTGTAGCTTCTGTTTAGAAGGATTTCATAAATTTGAAGTACTTTTAAGTGTTAAGTTTGCAAGGTGGAAGGAAGGTCTGGTTCTCTGCTAAAGGAATATACTCTTGGATCTGTTAAAGAAAACTGGAAAGTTGAGATGTATACATATTCCTACACCTATTGAGGGAAATTACATGTTGAATATCAAGGATGGGAAGCGACTAGACACGTACTTCAAAAGTAGTTCTCAGAGAATAGTTGGGAAGCTAATTTATCACACCTTAACCAGACTTGATATTACTTATGTGGTAAACGAGATAAGTCAATTCATGCATGCACCTATAGACATTCACATGAAGGCAATAGAGCACATCCTCTACTATGTAAAGAAGGATCCTGGAAAATGACTCATTTTTACCAAAGATTCAATGCTGAAGATTTAAGGACACACCAATGATGATTAGACTCATTACATGGATACAAGAATATTTACAACTAGATATTGCATATTCTTGGTGACAACATAGTGATTTGAAGAAGCTAACAACAATTGGTATGTGCTAAGTCTAGTAGAGTCTGAATACAGAGTAGTTTTTTATGGGGGTTTCTGATATGTGGCTAAGACAATGGGGGTTTCTGATATGTGGTTGGAATATATCCTAAGTTGCCTATGAAAATATTTTGTGATGAGAAGGTTGTCATAATCTTTCCAACAGTCACGTCCTCAGTGATAGAACGAAACATGTTGAAATCGATCATCACTTTATCAAGGAGAAAATTGACTCGAAAGAGCTTGTTCTGCCATATATAAAAATTAAAAATCAAGAGGCTAATTTTTTTAGGAAGATCAAGAGGTTGGTGTTTTCACCGAGGAGCTTCCCAGACATAGTTTTGAGAAGAATGTAGGCATGTACACTCTAGTTTTGAGAAGAATGTGGGCATGTACACTCTATATGCCCAAATTGAAGAGTGTTGAGTACTTGTATTATAGTTAAATGGATTTTAGGTGAGAATCTGTTTACCCATTTGAGAACTATGTGTATCTTCATCTCCTTGTTTTTAATTGTGAAAAGGAAGAAGAAAAATCGTAGCTGCATGGAGCGGAGAGGAGCTTGCCCCATTGTCTTCCCCTTCATCTTGAAGGGTTTCACATAAACCCTGTGTGTGATTATTGTTTTCCAGATTTGGACTACAATATTTCTTATAAATAAGGTAGTTACGGTTCTCATTTTATTGTTGCCAATGTAAGTGATAATTGATCCCATTCCATTCTCTACTTCACTCCAAAAAACATTCTAATTTCGCCCAATGTTAGAGTTATCTTGTTATTAGACTATATCATTTATTTATTCATCAAGTCATGTGACCCTTTGGGGTATGTTGTGCGATTTTTCCTTTTTAACTCTCTAGAATTTCACGCTATATAAGAAACCCTAGTCCTTTGGAATAAAATAAACCATTCATTCTATCATTCTTCTCCACATAGTATCAGAACAAAGTTCCTAGACCGGTGCTCTTATCCGAGACCTATCGTCGCCTTTCCTCCTTGTCTCGGCCCTTGTACATCCCTCTCTTCACCTTAGGGCCCCGTGCAAGGTCCCGACAAGGTCCTGTAAGAGGACTATGCCCTCCATGGGCACAACCCCAATTCTACGACCTCACGAAGACCTCGTTGTGCCCTCGTTAGGGCTCTAGGCCTCACCATGCCTCTTGTGATATCGCTAAGGACTCCAATCCCCTCTCGCATTGTTGTCGAGCCTTCTAGGCACGCCATCACCATTGTCGAGGATCCTAGGCCCCTCACACGAGCCTCTCCTCGCCCCCGCATGCTAGTGCATCCATTCTAGGGCATATTTTAGCCCTTTACGTGTGTGACTGAACAACCAATCTACCTTTCTTGAACTCGATATATGACCACGATGGCATCTCTCACTACCGAGACTAAGACCTTATATACCACGTCTTCTATGATGGTACATGGCACTTCTATCAAACTCAAGGGCATAAAAAACCTCGTGCTCTGGTCTCGTGCCTTCAAGTTGTTCATCAATGACCAATGAAAGATCTACATTCTTACTGTTAGAATTATTATATTACAATTATATTTGTAACCTTTCTGGTTCCGTAACCCTTAACCCTTCGGGTTCCGTAACCTTTAACTCTTCGGGTTCCGTAACCCCTCAGGGGTATTTATGCATTTTTATTCTTGTACTCTCTAGGGTTTTCTCTCTATATAAGAGACCCTAACCCTATGGAATAGATATCCCATTCCTTCCTCTTCTCCACATGGTATCAGAGCAACGGTCCTAGACCGGGGTTCTGATCTAAAATCCCCACCGCCACCTTCAAGCCTCGCAAAAGCCTGTGCGGGGCCCACTTCCCTTAATTAGGGCCCCGCGTAAGGTCCTCCAATCGCCTCTAGTGCAGCAGCCCTCCCACTAGCGCTACCCGGCGCTTTCAGGACCTCCTACGAAAGTCGTCAGCCCCACAGCTACCCTCCACGGGTACCATAGGACTCTTTGGAGATCCAAAACTCATCACGGATCGCTTACAAGAATCCAGATATGCTGTCCATTGGGGCTTTTCAGCCCTTCGTCAAGGGCAAATGTGAGTTTTAAGGCGTTTTTAGCTCTTATATGCATCCTTAGTTGATCACAGGATCGTCTTTCTATTTTAAGACCACCATGACATCTTCTTCTACCGAGACAAAGTCCTTGGCCACAAATATTATGGCACAAGGCACTACTATCAAACTCAAGGGCACAGAAAATTACGTGCTCTGGTCTCGATCTTTTATGGTATTCATTGGTGGTCAGAGGAAACTTTACATTTTACCTAAAGATCCTTTAGATGAAAAGGACAAAGAGTACGACAACTGGCAAACTGATAACTATTTGGTTATCAACTGGATGACCAACAGTGTTGAGGCTCATATTGCCTCAAATCTTCTTTACAAAAATACGGCCAAGGAAATGTGGGAGGATCTCGAGCAAACATACTCCCAAAAGAAGACGAAGTCACGCCTTGCAGATATTTACAGGCGAATCTGGTCGGCATCTCAGGGTGATTCCACCCTCATCGAGTACTACAAGCATATATCCAGTCTGTATGAGGAGCTTGCAATATTCCAGCCCTCATGTTGCACCAAAAAGATACAAGAGCGTTCTGACTGGCAGGTATACCGCTTCCTTGATGGCCTGCATTCTAGGTACCATGCAGCGAAGGAGCAATTTCTTATATCAGACACACTGCCAACAATGAAGGCCATCTTCGGCCGACTTGAGGAGCTCGAGATATCCGTTGCCCGGCCTCCTGTCTTACCTTCAACAGAGAACTTTGCACACATCGCCTCATCTGGGCGAGGAGGCAGATACGACTTGCGAGGAGGACGCGGTCGCGATCCAAGTCGTGGCCGTGGATGGGAATCTGGACGAGGCCGTGACTTTGATCGTGGTCGTGGGCGAGACTCTATTGCCCCATGCACTCACTGTGGTAGGTGGAACCACCCGGCTGAACGATGCTGGCAGAAGTTTGGCGTACCTTCTTATCACGCCAATAATGCTTATGAGGATGCTTATGATGTAGAAGAAATATCGTCTACATCCAGTGGAAAGACTGTTCATCTTAATGATGTAGATTACTCCCGCCTAATGCAGATCCTTCAGATTCCAGGGCCTACCACCACTAGTAACACTACAACTGTTGCTCTGGCCACTCCTTCAGGTACCATAGCCAACTCTGCTATCACTTCTACTCCAGCTTGGATTATTGATTCCGGTGGCTCTACTCATCTCACTGGAGAAGGTAGTCTGCTCACCTCTTCCATACCATCTACCTCTGTGAAGTCAGTTCGAGTTGCTAATGGGACTCAATCATAGATTACTAGTGTCGGAACTATGGAATTCTCTTCCAAACTTCGACTTTCGGGGGTTCACTGTGCTCCTGATTTTCCTCTTAGCTTGTTGTCAGTTCACAAGCTTTGTGTTGAGCTTCATTGTCGTGTGATATTTGATGAGTCTTGTTGTTATTTTCAGGACATTCGGACGAGGCAGATTTTTGGTGGGGGTCATGAGAAGAACGGCCTATATTACCTTGACATACCCTCAGACTCCAATTTTGTTGGTGCTGCATCTATCTCCGAACATCCGCTCCTATGGCATCGACGCCTTGGACATCCCTCTGCCAAGGCCATCTCCATGATGTTTCCTGAACTCTCTGCTCTGAAGCCCTTTCAGTGCGAGGCATGTGAGTTCGGGAAACACCATAGAACTTCGTTTCCTGTCCGTACTGAGTCTCGTAGTACTGTTGCTTTTCATCTTGTTCACTGTGATGTTTGGGGACGTTGTCCGATCCGCACATTAAGTGGTCATCGCTACTTTATAGTTTTCGTTGATGATTATAGTCGATCTTCTTGGGTCTATCTAATAAAAGAGCGTTCGGAGATTAATCAGATTGTCAGAAATTTCTTTCAATATGTTAAAACTTACTTTTCTAGCATTGTTAAGATCATCTGTACCGACAATGCTCTTGAGTTAACCCAACATGACTTGACCTCTTTCTTTGCATCCCAGGGAACTGTTCACCAAACATCATGTCCATATACCTCACAACAGAATGATATAACTGAGAGGAAACTCCGACACTTGCTAAATGTTGCCAGATCTCTTCTTAGTCAAATGAATGTTCCTAAACAATATTGGGGAGATGTTATCCTTATTGCAGTGTATCTCAACAATCGTGTTCCTTCATCAGTTCTCAAAGGGGCAACTCCATTTTCCTTACTTTATCCTACCGAGTCTCCTTTTCCCATACCTCTGCGAATTTTTGGTTGTATTGCCTTTGTTTATAACTTTCATGCAGTTGACAAATTATCCTCTCGTGCCATCAAATGCGTCTTTCTTGGGTACTCTCGTACTCAGAAAGGCTATCGCTGCTATGATCCTGTTGGACGTCGATACTATGTATCTGTTGATGTCACTTTCTTTGAGCAAACAAGTTATTTCACACAGTCTGTATGTGACATTCCTCTGGACCTCCCTCCTCCACTAATCGTCTATACTCGCCAGTGTACCTCTATACCTCCTACACCAGTGTCGGTACCTTTGCATGTCCCTTTAATGCAAGATGATATGATCACTTCAAGTGCTCCCACCATTGTTGTCCCGGATGTACCTGGGGAACTTCCTATAGCTCTACGCAAGCAAAAAAGGAAATGTACGTATTACCACATGACACATTTTACTTCTACAGATGGTTTATCTAGCTGTGACAAGAGATTTGCAGATGCTCTTAATGCTATTACCGTTCCAAGAGACCATTTCAGTGCAATGCAAGATCAAGGTTGGCGACAGGCCATGGATGAGGAGATGGATGCACTTACCTCCCGGGGTACGTGGGATCTTGTGTCGTGTCCTCCGGGAGTTCGCCCTGTGGCATGTCGATGGGTCTTCACGACCAAACAGTCGTCTGATGGTTCTATTGACAGGTTGAAAGCCAGACTTGTTGCAAAAGGTTTTATACGAACCTTTAGAGTTGATTATTTTGAGACCTTCTCGCCTGTTACCAGAATGGGGTTGATACGTACCATTCTTTCTGTTGCTGCCAACAAGGCTTGGCCCATTTATCAACTTGATGTGAAGAATGCCTTTCTTTATGGTGATCTTGAGGAGGAGGTCTACATGGTATGCAGTCGAGGGGGAGCATGTATGTCGACTACGCAAGGCCATTTATGGCCTGAAGCAGAGCCCAAGGGCATAGTTTGACAGGCTCACTACGGAGATCAACACACTTGGTTTTCAGAGGACAACATCTGACTACTCTGTCTTTGTTAGACGGCGGTCTACTGGCACGATTATCCTTGCTGTCTATGTTGATGATATGGTTATCACAGGAGATGATGTAGATGGTATTCAGGAGACCAAGGCCTTCCTCAAGAAGGTCTTTATCACGAAAGATCTCGGCCAACTTCGTTATTTTCTTGGCATCGAAGTAATACGCACTACAGAGGGGCTCCATCTTTCACAGAGAAAGTATTGCCTCGATATTCTGACTGAGGCAATACCTAGAAAATATATGGAGAAGTGAGAAAATATTACTTCGATGCAAGCCATCTGGTATCCCTGCAGAAGTGAGAAAATATTCAGCATCTACTGATCCAGCATTTGAGGATGCAACACGATACAGAAGCTTAGTGGGAATATTACTCTATCTCACTGCTACGAGGCCAGATATATCATATGCTGTGAGCAGAGCCAGTCAATATATGGAGAAGCCTCTTTACAGTCACTGGCAGGATGTTCTTTTGATCCTTCAATATTTGAAGGAATCTCCCGGACGTGGACTTTTCTATGGGGTGAATAGACACACTAATATCTCTGCCTATACAGATTCTGACTATGCTAGCTCTCCTGAGGACCGCCGATCCACTACAGGATACGCCATGTTTGTTGGGGATAACCTTGTCACTTGGCGAAGCAAGAAGCAGACAGTGGTATCCAGATCTAGTGCGGAAGCAGAATACAGGGCAATGGCTCAGGCCACATGTGAAATCACATGGCTTATTTCTTTCTTAACAGAACTTGGCATGTCAGTCGCCACTCTTGTACCCTTATACTGCGACAACAAGTCTGCCACATACATCGCCACCAATCCAGTTTTCCATGAGAGGACAAAACACATTGAAGTTGATTGCCATTTTATTCGTGATGCAGTACGAGAAGGACGAATCAGCACTCCACACATCTCCACTGAACTTCAACTTGCAGACATCCTCACAAAGGCTCTTCCAAGGAAGCGTCTAATGTACTTAGTATCCAAGTTGGGCATGATCGACAGATATGCTCCAACTTGAGGGGGAGTGTTAGAATTATTATATTACAATTATATTTGTAACCTTTCGGGTTCTGTAACCCTTAGCCCTTCGGGTTCCGTAACCTTTAACTCTTCGGGTTCCGTAACCCCTCGGGGGTATTTATGTATTTTTACTCTTGTACTCTCTAGGGTTTTCTCTCTATATAAGAGACCCTAACCCTATGGAATAGATATCACATTCCTTCCTCTTCTCCACACTTACAAGTGATCCTCTAAAAATGATGAACAAAGTCTGACACATGGTTTGGAGACAACTACCAGGTCATCACTTGGATGACCAACAATACTGAATTACACATTGCTAGAAATCCACTCTTCGAGGACCCAACTAAGGAGATGTGAGATGACCTGCAATAGACATATTCCCAGAAGACGACCAAGTCTCATCTCGTTGATATATATATGCACATTTGGTCCGCATATCAAGGAGATTTGACTCTCGTCAAATACTATTGGCATATCACCAGTCTGTGTACGAGGAGCTTGCGATATTTTTAGAGTGCCTATTGTACTAAACATGTTCTTGAGCAATCTAATTGGCACTTTATCATTTTCTTCCTATACTACATCCTGGATACCAAGCAATGAAGAATGCACACTGTGCATCATCAGGGAGAGGAAAATGAAAGAACTTTTCGAGGAGGCTGAGGTTGTGACTGTGGTCATGGTCGTGGATATGTCCCAGGTCACAATCATGACTTGGACCGTGGTCGTGGGTGTGACATTACTACTACTCCGTATCCATAGTGCATCCATTGCCATCACTAGAACCATCCGTCAGAGTGACGTTGGGCAAAGTTTTTTATCCTCATGGCAATAGTGCCTATAAGAACAGCTATGATACTGCATAGGCATCCCCTTATCCAGACTCTAGTAGATAGATGATCTAACTTAGTGCTACTGATTATTCATGCATGATGTAGCTTCTATAGAACCCTGGGGCTAGTACTTCCACCAGTGAGAGTATATTACTGCTTGTCTAGCTACCACTTCAGGTACATTAACCAACTCCTTTTGCTTTAATCCATTGTAATGTTTGGGGGCACTGCTTGGTCCGCACCTTGAGCGGTTACATATATTTTGTAGTCTTTGTAAATTATTATAGTAAATCTTCTTAGATATATGAAACAATTGAAGATTAATAAAATTTACAAGACTTTCTTTCAGTAAACCAAAACATTTTTTCTTGTGTTCAGGTTATTCGAACTAACAATGCTCTTGATTTACCCAACATGACTTGATATCATTCATTGCTTCTAAGGGGATTGTATATTAGACTTCCTTTTCGTATACATCCCAGTAAAATGGGGTAGCAGAAAGGAAACTTAGACATCTTCTTGATATTGCTCAGTCTCTACTCACTCTGATGAAGGTTCCAAGGTCCTATTGGGGAGGGATACTATTCTTATTATTGTCCATCTCATAAACATGGTTCCATTTTCTGTTCTAAAGGGGGACACTCCTTTCTCTCTATTGTACCACAATGAATCACCTTTCTCATTAATATTGAGGATTTTTGGAGGCTTTGCGTTGTCCATATTTTTCATGGTGCTGACAAGTTGTCACCTAGGGTTATTATCAAGTGTACTTTCCTTGGATACTCTCACACTCAGAAGGGATATAGGTGTTATGACCATGTTGGGCATTGATACTATATTTATGTTGATGTTTTCTATAAGCAGACCAATTTCTTTACACAGTATGTGAGTGACATCCCTTTCGATCTACACCCACCAACGATCATTTATAAATGCAAGAACAGCTTCTATAATATGCATTCGTCAAGTGAGCCCACCATTACTGCCTCGGATGTGCTTCAAGAGGTTCCTATAGTTCTTCGAAAATTATAGAGGCAATGCACTTTTCATCCTATGTCACATTTTAATTCAACTAGCGGTTTATCTCATTGTGGCAAGAGATTTACAGATTCTCCAATGATCATTTCTATTTATTGGGATAATTATAATGCATTGTAGGATCATGGTTGGCAGCAAGCCATGGATGAAGAGATGAATGCACTTACATATGGGTCCTCGCAACCAAACAATGGCCTAATGGGTCTATTGACAGATTGAAAGCTAGACTGATTACTAAAGTCTTCATGCAGACTTGCGTGGTGGATTACTTTGAGATTCTCTCCCATTGCGAGAGTGAGATCCTTAAACACCATTCTTTTAGTTGCTAATAAGGATTGTCCTATTTTCAGCTTGATGTGAATAACATCTTTATTTATAGCTCGAGGAAGAGGTTTATATGATGCAATCGTCAGGTTACAAAGTTGGGGGGGAATATATGTGCCAACTTTGTAAGTCTATTTATGGCATAAAGGAAAGTCCTAGGGCATGGTTTGACAGACTTACAACTGAAATCAGATCTCTTGGATTTCAGAGGACAACATATGACTACTCTATCTTTATCGGACGATTGCCTACTGACACCGTTAATACTTGTAGTCTACGTTGATGATATGGTTTTCACTGGAGATGATAAAGCATGCATTTCATAGACCAAGACCTTCTATCAGAAGGTCTTTATTTCAAAGGATTTTGGACAACTCTGCTACTTTATTGGCATTGATGTGATACACACTACAGAGGGACTAATCTCTCACAGCGGAAGTATTGTCTAGGTTTTTTTATTGGACTACTTGGATACAAGTCATTTTGCATCTCTACTCAAATGAGGAAGCACTCTACATTTACTGATCTCGAGTTTGAGGATACTTCACGATATAGAAGCGTAGTCGTCAAACTACCCTACCTCACCGTTAGTACGCCAGATATATCATATACTGTTAGCAGGGCCAACTAGTACATGGAGAGACCTCTTTACAGTCACTAGCATGATGCTCTTCTAATCCTTCGATATTTGAAGGAATCTCCAGGAAGAGGCCTTTTCTATGCGGTCAACGGTCACATTGATGTCTCCGCTTATGCATATCCAGATTATGCTAGTTCACCTCAAGACTATCGATCCACTATGGCTTATGCTATGTTTATTGGTGGAAGGTTGTTACTTGGTGGAGCGAGAAGCAGATCGTGGTCTCCAAATCGAGTGCAGAGGCAAAATACAGGGGAATGGCCCAATCCATCTGTGAAATTAACAAGCTCACCTCCTTTCTACAAGAAATTGGACTTCTTACTACTATCCTCGTACATCTATATTGTGACAACAAGTCTTCTATATACATTCCCACCAATCCAACAAGTCTTCTATATACATTCCCACCAATCCAATATTTCATGACCAGACTAAGCACATTAAGGTTAACTGTCACTTCATTCATGATGCAATACGAGGAGGGAAGATCACTACATATCTCTACATATCTTCAGCTTGCAGGCATATTCATAAAGGTGCTACCAAATAAATGTGTCTCGTGGATGATTGCTCAATTGGGCATGATCAATAGATATGCTCCAACTTGAGGGGAGGATTAGAGTTATCTTGTTATTAGACTATATAATTTATTTATTGAGTCATGTAATCCTTCGGGGTCATTTATATAATTCCTCATTTTTAGCTCTCTAGATTTTCACGCTATATAAGAAACACTAGACCCTTGGAATAATACAAATCATTCATTCTCTCATTCTTCTCCAGACATAGAAAATGAAATTGGTTCTCTCAGTTTACCATCTTAGAATCAGAATTGTGTTTCCTCGAAGTTGATCCTTAAAGTAGTTGATTTTCAAGGTCATAAGAATTTCAACTAGTTCTTTAATTTCGTTAGCTGAATGTGCGTGCATACATGCACATACACATGCACAGAAGTGTAACTTTGAATTTCATCAAAGAGGGCCAAGGATACAACAATTATATATGCACAAAAATAGAAAAATATCGTATTTTCAAACAATATTTTTAAATAAAGTTAAATATTTGCTAACGATATGTTCTTTTTTTATAAACTTATGATTTAAATCTTATATAATTGTATTATTAAAGTTGGTTTTCTAATATGTTGTTATTTTTTGACAGTTTTTAAATTTTTATAAATCTAATAATTTGAACTTATCTAAATCCCTCCCCAAAGCTAAATTATGAAGTGATTTTTTTAAAACAAATATGGTTAAACGAATTAACAAATTTAGTTTCTCTTATAAAGAGTGCGAGGAATAATCAGAGAGGTAATGAGCTCGAATCTCCTTTTTTATCAAATTATACTTATAATCTTTATATTTATAAAGTATTTGTATTAAAATCTATTTAAAAACGGTTAGATGGCAGCATGATTCGAACTTGGTTTTGCAAAACACTACTCACACTTTATAGTTTACACCACCATACCATTAAATGATTTTTTGTTTTAAAAATTCAAAATATTATGAAAGTGAAATATAAGAACTAATGAGGGATCATGGCCTCCCCGTCTTATATACTAGGTCTGCCCCTCCACATGCAAACACACATGCATGCACGTACATGCACATGCACATGCACAAACACATGCCCACACGCCCGACTGCATGGCGTGCACGTGCATGCACCTTCACGTCACCACACCTGACTGCACGTGCATGCACCTTCACATCCTCACCCATGCACGCACACACAGGGATTGCAATTTACTGGGAACTAACATATTGTCCTAATTCTATCAATTATTGTTATCCGCAGTTCTACAAAAATCTTTCTACTGGTTTGAAGGATGTTGTCTGGAAATCAGAAGAAGACATGCATGGCAGCCAGAAACAGGAGTGAAACATTTCTCTCAAGACCCATTCACAAGTGCTGTTCATCGGGGATTCAGAGTGAGCTTACGGCTTCCTCAAGGTTTATGTCTTCTGCAGACATACACAAGAAAAAAAAAACAAATGCGTCATTAACAATAATTGTAGAAGTGTCAGTATGCTTTTAGGAGTCTATTTGTAGGCCTATTTGTAAATGTTTGCAAAATGAACTTTTGACAAAATATGATAAATGAGATTGCTTTTCCTTCTTATCTGCATGCACGTTCTGGTTCTGTTTGTGTTGCATCCCCCATAAATTTGCTATTATATTTATAATGATGTTGGGTTTTTTTGGTAGAGAATCCAAACTCATCATTTGGCGATCATTTTCTCCCACCCATTGGATTGAGAAAGGAAGGTTGCTGTGATAACAGCCAAATGAAAATAGTGTTATATTGATGGGATTATGTAGTCTTACCTAAGGTCTCGAGTTGATTTGTGGAGATGTCTGTACCTAGTGAAATTGATAGGGAGACGACTTGAAATCGCTTTGGACGTGTGGGGGAGGCAACATGCAATTGATTTCCTTTCTAATAAAAAGCACATATTGGATATTAGGTAGAAAATTTGTTTCTTTCTCCTTTCCTTTTGTTTCCAAGAGAATCAACCTATGCGCTACCCTCCGAAGAATGGGGGTTTATCCCTCATTTGTGTATGGCGCATGTAGTTTGTTTCGATGGATAAAGTGAAATAAGTGGTAATTATGCTCTATTTTCTGCCTGGTTGGAAAACAAGGTACTAGGGATAAGTGATGGGTTGTGTTAGGATTTTGTTTGTATTTTAAACAATTTGATCAGGAAATGGTTATTTGTTTTTGTCATTAATGGTTACGATCATCACAATTTTCATGTGTCGCGTATATAAATAACTTTAGATTACCATGAAAATAAAACCATTGAAATCAGGTTAGGGTCAGAAATTTAATACGTGTATACAAGCGTAGATCTAAATATATATACAAGGCAAACACCGGATAAGGTTTTCACAAACAACATAAACATGTTTGGTAAGAACGTAAAAGCATGCATACACAATCCAATCTTCTTAATTGATCAGTCATACCTGATTACATTTAGTGGAATCGAGGATATCAGTGTCCTTCAGTCCTATATAAGTTTAAACCTTCAATCGACAAAATGACAATTAGATTGAATAGATGCACTCATTGGGGTACATATGGGATGGATTTTTTTACTTCTCAGAATTATGCATTGTGGAAACTCGTAAGCACATATTCCCTCGTTCTGTTGGATCTACGCACCCATCATTATGAAAAAAAGCATGCTCATGTACCTCATCTTCAAAGTCTTCAAATGTTTAGAGTAAGGGGCATACGGAACGGATAAAATATGTAATCCGATCCAATCCGATACTATTGGATCGGATTAGTTTAGTTTTATAATTCTAATAAATCGAATTGGATTAGAATTTTTAAAATCCGTTAAATATGGATTGGATCTTTACCGAAATCCGAATGAATCCGTTAATCTATCAACACATGCACACACATAGATACATACACATAAATACATAGATACTTGATAACGTGGTTCTGACCTGCGGTTAATATGTTGGTGTAGAGAGAAAGCCGCAAAGAGGAAACCGCGTTGATCAAACAAAATACGATAAAATAGGAGAGATAAAGCGGCTCCTATTTTATCGTTCACTACTAATTTTACCAGGTGAGTGTGCCTGGGTCGAACTCAAGGAGGCAGAATATTAAAACGGTGGTTTTCGAGACAAACAAAGAAGTCCAGAAAAGTTCACTTTTATTCTTGATTTTACAAGGAAACAAATCCGACTCAAAACAAACTCAAGATGACAAGAATCAAAATGACACAATGAAGCGACGAAAAATACAGGAAAAATACTTGAAAAAGGTCTTGGGTAGTTATCAAGCTATCCTAGAAAAATCGCGGCAAAATACGAAAAATATGAGGTCCAAACTGCCCCTACAAGCCAGGGGCATAACTGCAAAGAAAATATATTATTTTTGTTATAGAAAGGTCACTGTAGTGACTGAAACGAAAAGAAACTTAAAAGAATTGCATTTAGGTCCCTGTGCAGGGACCTAAATGCAATTTCTGGAAACTTTTTGGAGCGGCTTTGAATATCAGGAACTCGCTGGGTTTAAGGTGCAATTTTTCCACCGATTCGCTGCGGACGGTCAAGATTAGAATCTGGTGTGCGATCCGGATCGTCCAAGTGTGCCACGTGTCGACAGCCTGTAGCTTTCGCCTATTCTAACTGTTCTTAAGCTCAGGTGCGCTGCTAACGACGAAGCTTTCGTCTCTGAATTTTCTCTGACGAACGAAAAGATGTTTGGGCCTCCGACAGGGCCAGAGGGGTGACTCCTTCACCCCTCGCGCTCGCCCGCGGTGGTTCTCCTCCAAGGACGGTCGGAAGGTGATGCTCTCAGTTGATAAAGTTGGCGGTCTCAGCTCTGATCGTGGAGCTGCTAAGTTGTTGCGCCTTCTTTGATTGGGAGTTGCGTGCAGATTAATAGCTCTATTTGTCTTGAATTGCTCCAGATGAAAGTTGATCCTGCAAAGAATGATTGTATAGACTCGATTTGTGAAGCAATCGACCAAAGGATTAAGAATTACAATATCAAAATGATGATGTTTCCAGGAATATTAAAGAACAGTGTGTGAATGGGAAGAAGAACATGATATTAGAATTGCTTTGATTGGACTTGAAGGTTGAATTCAATAGGGCGTCTAAGAAGAATGATTAGTGACCTTAATCACGTATTTATCTATCCTAATCAAAACACGAAATTCGAGAAATAAAACGGTGAAGGGTGGGCGAATTACCTATGGATAGAAGGTATTGGACCTCCTGATGCTCACTCGACGGGGCGGTGTTCCCAGAGCTCTACGCGGCGCTGGGCAGCGATGCAAGGCTAGCTTTCACCTTGGAGCTTCTCCTCCGGCGTCCCTCTTCCACACGAGGCTGCTTGCGGATGTTGTCACCACCGGAGGTGGTCGGAATGAGGTGAGGAAGGAGGAAGGTTGGTTCTGGAAGTGGTGGCTTTCAGGTAGTTGGAGAAGACTGAGTTGGTTGTACCAACTTCATGGGCTTTTATAGATGTAATGGAGAAGCTCTAAGGTGGATCTTAATGGCTGGCGTGTGTGAAGGTTGTTAGGAGGAAGAAATGGATGGTTAAGAATGATCAAGGGAGTAAGAGGTGAGGCAGAAGAATTAGTTGAAATTCGGCCGGTGGAACAGCCTCTGCACCGGCTTCTTGGAGAAGAAGAGCCAGGTGCTGACACGTGTTAGCACCTGGTTGTCTAGGTATGCAAAATTCAATCTAAATTAGATAATAAATAATAAATAGCATTATTTTAAAGAGGTATATAAATAAAAATATAGGTAATTAAATTATCTAAATTAAGGTATAATTAATTTTTGTAAATAATAAATTTTATTCGAAATATAAATATTATACTGATAAATAAGTATAAATAATACTTAATAAATATATATTGATTTTTTAGTTCAATAAATAATTAATTATTTATCAATTTTATATTTTCTTAAGTATTAGAATAATAAATAATACCTTTATGAATTTTTGTGGATTTTAATAAAATAATTTAGATATATTAATAAATACATGTTTAAGTTAGATAGTTCAATTTCATCTATAAATTTGGGTTTTGGATTTTATTAAAATAATAAATAAGCTCCAAAAATTCTAAAATAAATCATGGTGAAAATAAAATACCATGAAAATAATTAAAAATTATAAAATTAATAAAACTATAAAAAAATATGTTCTAAATAAAATAAATAGCCCAGAAACCCCGTTGTCATTAGATCCCAAAAACGATTTTTTGCAAACGGACTCCGATTTCAATGAAATCGCCTCTATTAATTAGAGAATATTATTTTAAGAACTTTAAAGGTGAGTAGAGTGAAATTGGAATTTGTATGAGGAACTTATGATGTTCGGAATTTGAGAATTTGACAATTTAAAAGTTAGATTTCTTGGCATATATACAATATAATATTTTTAACTTATTTTTACATTTTTATTTATATTTTTAGAAAAAATTAGGAAAAGAGTTTGGTGTAAAATATATTCATATGAGTTAATAAAAAATAAATAAAAATTTGATATTTATTTGATAAATAGTGAATAATGTGTGGAGTGTACTTTAATTATTTTTTTGGTTTTCTTCCCATATCTCCCCCTACTTGTTGGTTTGTCGATCAATCCATGTTGACTTGGTCTCGAGGGTTAGGTTATATAAATATATTTATATTTTCTAAGTCATATTGTACATATATACATATTTACAATCTGCCTTCCTTTCTTTTCTTTATTTTTATTCCTTTATTTATTTACGTGTTTTTGATGCATAAAAGTGCATTTTTATTCACAGATGGAATTTTATTAAAAAGTAGAAATTAATGAATATTTACATGTATATGTTAAGGATTTTGAGACAAAATGCGACAGAAATGTTAATGAATCATGGATTCATCAACCCCCTATACTTAAACTTTGCTAGTCCCTTAGCAAACACTTATTTGAAAAGTAAGTGAAAAAGATAGAAAGATAGAATGAATTATTTTCTTAAATCAATTCATGAGAACAGACAAAGGACAGAGCTCGATCGGGCCTAGAACAAGCATTTTGTCGGAACCTTAACTAGGATTACGATTTCATCCTCAACAGTCCTTGAGTTCCACAAATCCTTATTCGGGATCACCTCATCAGCTAGTTCAGACTCACTTATTCATATCACAAACTCTGTCAACCTTGAAGTCAATTTGTACAGTGTGTGAATTGATTTAACTCTTCCTGGTTAAAGAAGCGAAGAAACCGTCCATCCCAGCTATACACTTCCATTGATTCCTCATCCAGCTACTCTTTCCTCTGGGACGGAGGTATTCCCTTCTGAGGTCAGTTTGTGCTATGTCCACAATCGAATATAGAGAGAAAGTAGAAGAATGAGAGAAGAACTGGAGTGCGACCAGTGTAGACACATCTCCTTGTGAAGCTCAGCCGGTGTAGCTAAGTCTCCACTAAGATGTGCAGGCATTTTTGGTGGAAGCTTTGGACCATTGTGGTCGTATTTGTTTTAGTGGCTTCTTCTTTGATTTGGCTTTGTAATTTGCTTGCACTGCATTCATCTTTTTGTGACTCGATGGATATAGAGTCTTTTATTCCGTCTTTTTTTTGAGGTCTTAGAAAAAATTGTGTCAGCAGATCCTTCCCTCATCCGAAGCGACTGTCGCAACTCCAATCTCTCCCGTCTTTAGACGTCAATGCTGCAAAGACAAGGATAGAAACACACTACCAAGATGTATTGCCCTTCGCAACTTTATACAAGTTAAGCTAAGTGCAGAGTGCATGTGTCCAAGATTGGTTCACTGATGCAGAGTTGTACGGATGACACCAAGTGTTCTACTTAAGCACATATGAGTTGATTTCCCAAATATGGTCTCATGGAACCCTAAGATTTAAGTCGAAGACCTGAAGAGTCTAAATTCCATATCCTAATCTAGGCTCCTTACAATGATAGTTAAAGGCCATAATCAAGCTCCATCCTTTAGACTAGACTCAATCCTTAGTTCTAAAAATCAAACTTATTCTGAAAAATGCTAATGCAAATGCAACAATACTTTTGTAAAGTATATTTTCTGAATTTTACTCATTTTTATGGATTTTAAGGTTTTTGTAATTTTTATGAATTTTAGGACTTTATACTTTTTCATAGATTTTCTGATTTTTATAAACAAGTATTTGTACAAGAATTTTACAAGATATATTTTATTTGAATATCTAATGTATTTTGCAAATTTTAATATACAGAAAATTTTACAAGGATTAAATTATTTTTACACATATTTAATAGATAGGAATTTAAATAAGTTTTATACATATTTTAACTACATATTTTAGCTACATATTTTTTAAGTCTTTTAAATACATATTTTAGACATATTTTACTTATTTTCAAGGATTTTATAAATATTATATAAATAATTGGATTTTAAATCAACCCTCACCCACTTTTTATGGATTTTATAGATATAGAAAATACATAAAAGTATGAGTTATGGACAAAAGTATATATACAATATATACGCACCCCCCTATACTTAGCTTGTGCAATGTCCTCATAACGTCAAAAGAGAAAAAGGACATAACTTGTGCTAAGTAAAAGTGGGTGAAAAAGAATAAATGATGTGATGTCAATCACCCCCTATACTTACGATCTGATCATCGTAAGTATAATGTAAGAGGAAAAATGAGGTGACTAAGGTAAAAGAATATACAACGGAGGAATAAGAGAATTAGAGAAAACGAGATCAACAAAATCACCCGGTCCCCCCTATACTTAGGATAAGGCATCCAAATATAGAAAAGAACGTGACCAAAAATTAGGAACCAGTGATTCCTGAAAAAGAAAGGAAGAACAAAATGGAAAACGCTAAACAACGGGCAATCAGTCCCCTCTATACTTAGGATTTAGTATCCTAAGCATAAAAGACGAGCAAAAATGAGGACGATTGTGGTCTACGAAGAATGTACAAGTGTTGTGTACTCCAAAAATCGAATGGCTCAAAAGTCTTCGTACAGGATGAGATAAAGTGAAAGAGTAATCATGATTCTTGTACAAAATAGATCACTTCAACACGGGCCAGATGATCAGTAGTCTTTACAAAGTGCTTCAGCATCTGCCCATTCACCACGAAGGGCTCTGCACCAGGTGACACATCTGATATAGCTATGCTTCCATTGTCGTGCAACGTTCTGACTATGTAAGGTCCTTCCCACTTGCTCTTTAATTTGCCAGGAAAAATTATCAATCGTGCATTGAACATCCATACTTTCTGCCCAGGAACAAAGCTCTTGCGCCAAATATGTCTATCATGCCATTTCTTTACTTTGTCCTTATAAATGAGAGTGTTCTCGTATGCCTGATTTCGAATCTCTACTAGCTCTTCCAGATCCATCTTCCTCTTGACTCCTTCTTTCTGCATATCTAAATTTCTCGGATAGCCCATTCAGATTTGTGCATGATCTCTATGGGAAAATGGCATGCCTTCCCATAAACCAGTCTGAATGGTGAAGTACCTAAGGGAGTTTTATATGATATGCCCAAAGAACCTGATCCAAAAGCTGAGACCAGTTGTTTCTATACAGTCGTACTAATTTCTGAAGAATTGATTTTACCTCCCTATTTGAAACTTCAGCCATGTCGTTCGTCTGTGGGTGGTAAGGAGAAGCTACTCTATGATCAATGTTGTATTTCTTCACTAGCTTTTTCACCTCCTTATTAGTGAAATGGCTACCCCCATCTGAAATAAGAATATGTGGAATACCGAACCGTGAAATCATATGTCCCATAGGAACTTGCACACTATTTTACTCTCTGCGGTTCGTGCAGGTATAGCCTCCACCTATCTACTAACATAATCTACAACGAGAAGAATGTACTCAAAGCTGCTGCTGGAAGGGAATGGTACCATGAAATCTATGCCCCATGCGTCAAATATCTCGCAAATAATAACAGGTTGCATAGGCATCGTATCTCTAGCACTGACTATCCCTACTGCTTTCTGACAATCCGGGCAACTCTTCACAAATGTGCAAGCATCTCTAGTAAGAATCGGGCACCACAATCAACTCTGAAGTACTTTCTGTATTGTCCTCTTCCCTGAGTGATGTCCCCCTGTCTCTAAGGAATGGCACAAAGTGAGGACACTATTATATTCCTCCTGGGGAATACAATGCCTATAAACATAATCCGGTCCCTCATGAAAAAGAACCGGATCCTCCCAGTGGTAGTATCGTGCCTTGGAAACTAGTCTATCGACTCGGTCCATTGGCCAACCCTGTGGAATTTTCTGTGTAACCAGAAAATTCACTATGTCTGCATACCAAGGAAGCTCGGTAACTGCAAAGATACCCTCGTCTGGAAATCTCTCTGCAATCTCTGGCGTATACTCATCTGAAGGTTGCTCTATCTGTAATCGGGAGAGGTGATCAGCTACCACATTCTTTACCCTAGGTTTGTCTCTAATATCCAAATCGAATTCCTGAAGTAAGAGAATCCATCTAAGAATGCATGCCTTGGCATCCTTCTTCTCCATCAAAAATAGATAGCTGAATGATCTGTGCAAACTGTGATTTTGGAGCCAAGAAGATAAGATCTGAATTTATCCAATGCGGATACCACTGCCAACATATCATTTTCTATTACTGTGTAATTACGCTGAGCATCATCTAAAGTTCGGCTGGCATAGTGGATAGCAACAAGAAGTCCATTCCTCCTCTGCCCTAATACAACCCCGACTGCAAAATCTGAAGCATCCGTCATGATCTCAAAGGGAAGAGACCAATCAGGTGGCTGTAGGAAAGGAGCACTGATAATCATCTCCTTCAATGTGAGGAAGGCATTAAGACATTTGTTATTTAACAAAAACTCGATGTCTTTGCCTAATAATTCAGTTAACGGTCGGGCAATCTTGGAAAATCCTGAATGAATTGTCTGTAAAAGATGACATACCCCAGAAAAAACCGTAACTGTTTAATGTTGATGGTGGTTCGAGACATTTGATGATGTCCACCTTGGCAGGAACAACCTCCATGCCTCGCTGGGAGATGACATGCCCCAACATGATCCCGTGTGTAACCATAAAATGGCTCTTTTCCCATGACAAAACGAGATCTACCTCACAACATTTCTGAAGAATCTGGTCTAGGTACGCTAGATCGAAAAATCATCCAGACCTCTATAAAATCACCAACCATGTCTGTAAAAATCGGAAGCATAGACCTCTGAAAAGTAGCAAGGGCATTGCACAATCCAAAGGGCATCCGTCTAAAGGCATACGTGATGAACGGACATGTAAAGGTGGTCTTCTCCTGGTCTTCAAGAGTAATAGTGACCTGGTTGTATCCAGAGTAACCATCAAGGAAATAGAAGTATTCCTTCCCTGCCAACCGTTCTATGACCTGGTCTATAAAAGGCAAAGAGAAGTGATCCTTCTTCATCGCGACATTCAACTTCCTGTAATCGACGCACACCCGCCACGATGTGGTTACTCTCTTTAGAATCTCCTCTCCACTCTCATTCTTAATCATCTGAATTACCGACTTCTTTGGGACAACATGTAATGGGCTGACCCATTCAGAGTTGAAGATAGGATAGATAAACCCTGTGTCGCACCATTTCGTGATCTCTTTCTTGACAACTTCTCATAAAACCGGATTCATCCTACACTGAAACTCTCTAGAAGGTTTGTTGTCATGATCGAGATATATATGATGAGAATACAAAGCAGGGTTGATCCCACGAAGATTAGATACATTCCACCCAATAGCCTTGTGGTTTCTTTCAAGAACCTCCATCAAATGAGATTCTTGCTCTTCAGTCAAAGATGAGCTTATAATGACCAAAAACTGGCGATGTGGACCCGTAAGGAAAGTGTATTTCATATTCGGTGGCAATAACTTTAGCTCTGGTAAGGTAGACACTTTATCTGTGATAACTTCATCTGTATGTATAATGGAATCGGTATCCAATTATACATGTAATCATCTGAATTCCTGACTTCTTCGGTACAACATGTAATGGGTTGACCCATTCAGAGTTGGAGATAGGATAGATAAATCTTGTGTCGCACCATTTCGTAATCTCTTTCTTGATAACTTCTCGTAAAATCAGATTCAACCTGCGCTGAAATTCTCTAGAAGGTTTGCTGTCACGATCGAGATATATATGATGAGAACACAAAGCAGGGTTGATCCCACGGAGATCGGATACATTCCACCCAATAGCCTTGCAGTTTCTTTCAAGAACCTCCATCAAACGAGATTCTTGCTCTTCGTTTAAAGATGAGCTTATAATGACCGGAAACTAGCGATGTGGACCCGCAAGGAAAGCATATTTCATGTTTGGTAGCAATAACTTCAGCTCTCGTAAGGTAGACACTGGATATGTGATAACTTCATCTATATGTATAATGGGATCGGTATTAGTGGTAGATGTATCTGCAATATGGTTACCCACCATCTTGATATGCTCCAGAGTCGGACTACAGAAGATGTCTAAAACATCATCCGACTCGAAACTATGCTCATCCTCAGAATGACTAGAAAAAAACAACTCAGCTAAATGAAACTCTATCTCTAGATCATCTGAAGTGGAGGAATTGTGTAAACCCTTTGAATCTGAAATATCTACAATAAAATCCTCGGAAATTTTATCATCTATTTCTCATCATCCATAATGAAATATAAAGTACCATGAGAAGAATTGCCAACTGTAGTCTTGGACCCATCCTCTGCTAGGAAATCCTGGGTCTCTACTTGATACCTCTCAAGATCGCCAAAGCGAACCTCATTCATGTAATCACGTGTGGCTAAAGAACTCAAGATATCTGTAGATGCGTCACTAGATGTGTATGATTCTCTTGCCATCTCTATATGTATCGTCTCTCCCTCGACGCAAAAAGATACCTTCCATGTATTATAATCGAAGAGAGCCTTTGTTGTCTCTAAGAAAGGCCTCCCAAGAATGATTGGGGTAAGGTGCAATTGTGTAGGGAAATCCATGTCTAGGACAGTAAAGTCTACTGAAAACTGTCGGCCCTGCACGGTCATGATAACGTTCCTTAATACGCCCTTAGGTCTCTTTACAGATCTATCAGCGAACTGAAGGATCGTGTGGGATTTTTAAATAGGACCTAACTCGAGCTTGTCGAGTAGACAAGATGATATCAAATTGATCGAGTAACCGTTATCTAATAGAGTGCGATCGGATGTTGCGTGGGCAATCTCGCATCTGACATAATGTGCTCCTGAATCCTTCTTCTTCTTAGGTAACTTGTTTTGTATAGCACAGGATGTAGCCTTGGTCAAAACATGTTTTTCTGCATGTGATCGCTTTTTCCTACGCTTGGTGCATCTATTTTTCAGCAGATTCTTGAGCATAGGAAAATGATCCATTCATGAAGTGGGATCTTCAAAAAGATGTGATCTTTTAATAATCATTCAGTCTCTGGAGTCACAACATTCTTTTTGGTATTTTTCTTTTATTTTCCAAATAAGGCATCGGGAAAAGGAATAATATCGAGAATGTCAAAATCAAACTTTTTATTTATCTCAGAATCAGCTTGTACATTGAGAATTTCAGAATTATGTACAAAACTCTCTAAATAGGGGAAGAGAATTTTTTGTCGGGAGTATCTGCATTGTCTGGCATGATATCGTCGTCTGACTCGGCTGTGTCCATGTCAATTGTTTCAGCATCGCTCCCTTCTCACTGATCATCGTGATGGTCTTCATCAGTGTGATGGTTCTCCTCCTCAACATCAGAATGCTTTTGATCATGGACTGGCTCTCGCTCCTCATCAAGTGCCCTCTCTTCTACTCGATTAGGTGCTCGTGGTGATCTACCGCTCCTGAGACGAATGAAGTTAGATAAAAATTAAAGAAAAGATATCGCACATGTAGTGGTGTCTACCTGGTATGGATGCCTCCTTTTATTGTTCGGGTTCATATGAGGCTGAGCTAGAAGAGTGGTCTTCGGCACGGTTAACTCATCCAGACGACAGTTGACCTGTCCATCTCTGTTCTATGAGCAGTCTGGAGCATGCTCAACATATCCATGATTTGATTCAGTGCTAGGGCTTGCGAAGACATCTCAGACTCTGTGTGGTGTCCCTGGCTTTCTACTTTCTCCTGCCTTGGCACGTGTTTTTGCGGAGTGTACGGCTGAGAAGATATCTGAGGTGTAAAGGAAGACTGTTGCTGCTAGTAATGACATCTATGTGAATGCTTAGCAGGATATTGATAAGAATGTGGTTTCTGATATGCGTGCTGATGAGACTGCTGCTGCGTGAAAGGCTGTCGGTGTTGGAAGTGGGGACGTCCATGCTGTGGTTGACTGTACTGATGATGATGATGATGATGATGATGAGGTACACTTGGTTGCTGAATCGGAGTGTACCATATTCCGTTGATCTCAAGAGGGACTTGAGACTCAACATCTGTGTCCACAGAACTGTTGATCTGACCAGTATTGGCATGAGATTGGTCCTCATGCAAATCAATCTGTGGCGTCTCTGTCTCGCTCTGGACGAAATGTATCTGGCGGGTAGGCAGAGCGGGTAAAGACCTCCGTGCAGGTTGTGAAGTCGAAGAAGCTTGAGCCTGTTGATACTGAAGTTGCAGTTCGTCACCTTCTTTGTAAGATCACTCAGCTGCTGAGGCAGAGATGAGAGTTTCTCTAATTCTCGCAGTGGCTGCAAGTCCTGAGCTTGCTTCTGAATAACATCTACCAACATCATCTTTTCGCTAATAAAACCCATGTTGGTTTTGGATTCAGAATCTGAAATGTTTGCCACCCTATGATGCTCTCAGTGATGTGGTGGCTGATGGGCTTTCTGGAATGCTTGAGTAGAGTCAATGACTCTTGAGTTCTCTGACATCCCTTCGAAGATGGACCAGACTGACTCGGCATCTTTATTCATATAGTTATCGCCATACGCGAAACTTACCAGCCCTCGAATGTCCGGTTGGAGTCCTCCGAAGTAATTCTGTACCAGCACCTTCATTGGTATCTTGTGATGAGGACATCTCTCCGTCATATCTTTGAATCGATCCCATGCCTCATGGAAAGATTCATTCGGTAATTACGTGAAATTAGAGATCTGAGTCCTCATCATATTTGTCCTTCCCAGAGGAAAATATTTACGCAGCAAAGTGGACTTTAGATCGTCCCATGTAGAAATTAATTCCTAAATGACTCATCCAGTAAAGCGCCTTATTGGCTAAGGCGAAGGGAAAGGCTTTGAGGCGAAGAGCCTCCTGCGTAACTCCTGGATAGCTTGCCATACCACAAATCATCTCGAACTGCTGCAGAAAGGTAAACGGCTCCTCTGTAGCATTCCCGTAGAATTTGGGAAGCAAAGAGATGAAGGACAGTCTCGGCTCGTATGGCCCTTGATTCGGCGGTAGCCGAATCCAATGATGTAGCGTCCGCGCTCCCGGGTCATACTCATCTCGTAACGTGGCGGGAGCCACTGCAGGCGGTAAAGGGTTCCCAACTCCTGCTCTCAACGTGGCTATCTCAGCTCGCAACTCATTCTGACTTCTGAATTGTTCTCGAATTTGTACGTTCATCTGTTGTAATGTATCGAGAATCCCGATCGTGATATCTACGGCTGGATCCGGTCTTCCCTCAGCATGGTGATCCTCAGCTGGCCTCTCCTCTGATGGTCCTTTTCTACGAGACATGTGCTTTAGACTTCTATGAAAGAGAATTTCTCGTAAGAACTCAGCGAAAAATCACCTGGAGAAATTGATGATGCATTGAGGCAAGATTTTGCCTCAAAAGACTGGTCGGGAGGCGAGGGAGACTGGGTCTGACTCTACTCGAGATCAGATGGGACCAACTCAGGAAGAGGATCATCCTGAGTTTGTGAAGACGTACGATGGACGGTGAAAGATCGAGGGCTCATGGAGTCTGAGCAAAATAGTCGTTGAGTCGTCATCTTCGATGTCAAGAGGGTGATCGACAGAGCATGGTTATCGATTCAAGAGAGATGGGAAATACGTAAACCACGGTAACTTACGCCCCACAAACAAAACACAAAACAAACACTGTTTTCACCAACACAACCCGATGATGACCGTAAGAGTTCAGTCGTTTATATTGTCGGTTTGAGGATTGTATTAGTATACAAGCGTATTCTCCTATTATCGCGAGCTGATAGGTGCTCGAAGTTTCCCCGCAATATTGTCCCAATTCCTTACAGAAAACCACTTGTTCTTAGCCAGTATGGGAGTAAGTACGAACCATTTCTGGCTACCCGTGTTGCTTGAGGACGGAGCCTTACGCAGTGTCCTTTAAACCACCCACTCTGCTAAGTAAAGGCTACTTGAGCGTACCCACTGAAAAACAATGATTAGTATCTTGAAAGAAGCACGGCCTTTGGTTCTATCCTGAAGGTCGTCTCTCACTCGCAAACTCTGATAAGTACATGTAATGCGGGGATTACTCTCCCAAATCAATTGATCCTTACGTTTATTTTAAGTCAGATACTTAAGCAATCTCGATTTTATTTTTGGTTATATATATTTTTTGGGTTTTTTCAGATAAGCGTCTAACGATTGTCTTATTATTATTCTTTTTTTATATAAATCCTAAAATCATGCACCTAAGTTACGAGTCCTAAGACTAACTACGAGGGCGCAATCAGATAGAAAAAATGAAAACTCCTAAGCATGCACCTAGCCTTGTAAAAAATTGTGGAAAATCAACGATGTGAGAAAAACCGAGGTGGGTGCCCTGACCCCCCGAATGCACGGCACTCGGTGAATCATACCCCGAAGAAAATGGGGGGAAGGTACACGTCGGGATGCCCTTATGGGGCCCTTTCTAAAGAAAACAAAAGCACGGGCAAGTGCCCTTTTCTTTCTTTCTTTTTTTACAAAAAAATACACGAAGAAAATACAACACAGATCCTAACTAATCTTGCCCTCAACAATCGAAAATCTCGGTCTCTACATGTTCAACCGCTTCGACTTTCGAGGAAGACGATTGAACCTGCAGGCCCTGCAGAGATTAGTAAGAAAGAACAAAAATACACAAAAAACCGTAAACAAAAATTTCAAAGAAACACGAAAAACCATAAAAATCGAAGAAAAACCGTAAATAAAAAATCAAAAGAAAATAGAATTTGTAAAATCAAGAATACGAGAGAAAATCGAGTCACAACCGTTGTAGAAACAACGCCTCCCCGGCAACGGCACCATTTTGATAACGCGGTTCCGACCTGCGGTTAATATGTCGGTGTAGAGAGAAAGCCACGGAGAGGAAACTGCGTTGATCAAACAAAATGTGATAAAATAGGAGGAGAGATAAAGTGGCTCCTATTTTATCGTTCACTACTAATTTTATCAGGTGAGTGTGCGTAGGT
The DNA here is from genome assembly GCA_037367405.1 of Ottelia alismoides. Lineage (NCBI taxonomy): Eukaryota > Viridiplantae > Streptophyta > Magnoliopsida > Alismatales > Hydrocharitaceae > Ottelia > Ottelia alismoides. The sequence continues at coordinate 149,025 of JAZKJV010009177.1, forward strand.
CGAACTCAAGGAGGCAGAATATTAAAACAACGGTTTTCGAGACAAGGATCCGGATCGTCCAAGTGTGCCACGTGTCGACAGCCTGTAGCTTTCGGCTATTCTAAATGTTCTTAAGCTCAGGTGCGCTGCTAACGACGAAGCTTTCGTCTCTGAATTTTCTTAGGCAAACGAAAAGACGCTTGGGCCTCCAGTGGGGCCAGAGGGTGACTCCTTCACCCCTCAAGCTCGCCCGCAGCGGTTCTCCTCCAAGGATGGCCGGAAGGTGACGCTCTCAATTGATGAAGTTGGCAGTCTCAGCTTTGATCGTGGAGCTGCTAAGTTGTTGCGACTTCTTTGATTGGGAGTTGCGTGCAGATTAAGAGCTCCATTTGTCTTGAATTTGCTTTAGATGAAAGTTGATCATGCAAAGAGTGACTGTATAGGCTTGATTTGCGAAGCAATCAGCCAAAGGATTAAGAATTATAAGGTCAAAATGATGACGTTTCCAAGAATATTGAAGAACCACGTGTGAATGGGAAGAAAGAATATGATATTGGAATTGCTTTGATGGGATTTGAAGGTTGAATTCACTAGGGCATCTAAGAAGAATGATTAGTGACCTTAATCACACATTTATCTATCCTAATCAAAACACGAAATTTGAGAAATAAAACGGTGAAGGGTAGGCGAATTACCTGTGGATAGAAGGTATCATACCTCCTGATGCTCGCTCGACGGGGCGGTGTTCTCGGAGCTCTACACGGTGCTGGGCGGCGATGCAAGGCTAGCTTTCACCATGGAGCTTCTCCTCTGGCGTCCCTCTTCCACGCGAGGTTGCTTGCAGATGCTGTCACCACCGGAGTCGGCCGGAATGAGATGAAGAAGGAGGAAGGTCGGTTCTGGAAGTGGTGGCTTTCAGGTAGTTGGAGAAGACTGAGTTGGTTGTACCAACTTCTTGGGCTTTTATAGATGTAATGGTGAATCTCTAAGGTGGATCTTAATGGCTGGCGTGTGTGAAGGTTGTTAGAAGGGAAAATGGAGAGTTAAGACTGATCAAGGGAGTTAGAGGTAAGGCGGAAGAATTAGTTGAAATTCAGCCGATGGAATAACCTCTACACCGGCTTCTCGGAGAAGAAGATCTAGGTGCTGACACATGTCAGCACCTGGTTGGCTAGATGTGCAAAATTCAATCTAAATTAGATAATAAATAATAAATAGCATTATTTCAAGAGGGATAAAAACAAAAAATATAGACAATTAAATTGTCTAAATTATCTAAGATACCTTCGACACCCAGACTTGTATCATTACTATACGATGAAGAGCCTTTTATGGTGTTAGCCTGACTCCTTGGTCCTAATTGTGTTTGGTCCAAGTGAACACTATGAAAATGGTTGGGAGTGCTCGCCATTGGTGGAAGCTCTTTTTGAATTTACCTTGTAATGATAGAGCTTTTTCTTCGAACGTTTCTTTCTTTTCTTTTTGGCTAGCTCTACTGCTTTTACCAAGAGTTAGCACACACTGGTTAATAATTAATTATGTTTCATCACACCCTGGCACATAGGTAGATATCAAATGATAGCATGCGAACTTATTCACATACTAGCTAGGGTTTTGCTGACACTCAGGTTTCTTGAAGCCTTCATTAACTTTATCCCATCCTTGAGCATCATTAGATCGGGTCTAGACTCAAATCACGTCTTAGTTCCTCCAGTGCTAACTCAACTCATCTCATCAATCATGCAGTTGTGAAAGTGTTGTGTTGATCATATTATTTAGAAGGTAGAGACAAAGAGTGCAATATAGGGCCCAAATCGTTCAAACTACGGAAGTATAGATTATTAAGTTTAAAACCCTAATGACTAATGCTGGCAAACTCAGGCTCTCAAGATCTCAGAAATCAAGTGTCCTCAAATCCTCAAGCCTTGAGTGAATCTGAATGTGTCAAGAATACACCAACTCTAGAGTTAATGAATTTTTGTGATTTTTATCTTTAGCAAATTTTTATGAATTTAAATTTTTCATTTTTTTTAATTCCTTTGAGATAGATACTGACTGGTCTAGGCTCATATGAATAGTTGCATACTTCCAACCAGTACGGGTGTAAGTACAGACCATTAAACGGACCCGTGTTACTTGAGGATGGAGCCATAAACAGTGTCCTCTAAATCAGCCACTCTGCTAAGGGAGACCGAAGTTCCCTCACTGAAGAGTAGCTACTCATTTTTAATCCTAATAATCAAAGCCTCTATAAAAGAAAAAAATTAAAATTTTCATATTTTTACAGAATTTTGAAAAAATGTTAATTTTATTTACAAAAAGTCAATCCCTCAATTTTGAAAAGATTTTTACAAGAATTTTTACGAAACTATATAGTAACATATGGTATACCCCCTATACTTAACTTTTTCTATGTCCTCATAGCACAAGTGATATGAAGCCATAGTTTTGGTTAAATACAAGGTGATATAGAGGAACTAAGTCGGAGGGTCCCCCTATACTTAGGCAAAAATGACCTAAGTATAAGATGAGAGATAGAGGGAGCATGGATGACTCGAGTCCCCTTATACCTAGGCTGGAAATAGCCTAAGTATTGGATCTGAAATTTGGTTGGGGGGCTCGTGGTTGTTACGGTCAGAAGATGATTTTATACAAAAGAATCTAAAGGAGATGGGAGGGGTGTGGGGTGAATTTTTACAGATTAAGATGTGGGAGTAGGGGATGTATATGTGTGAATATACAGGATAATGAGGGGGTGTGAGTGAATATACAGGTGTAGTGGTATGTGGCAGGGTAGATGATCTAGTGATCTACTTTTTTATTTTCTCATTTTTTAACACAAGCAAGTCTTCTAACGAGGACCACTAGAAATGCACATGATACATTTTTTACAACAAAATGCATGAATGAAATGGTGACTATTGCTCCTTGGATCTCTCTCGATTTTCGTGTGTGACTCCTCGCAGTGGAAGCTCCCAACTCTACACCTCCATGGATCTCAAGCATCCTCGATTTTCATGGACCCTGCCACAAAAGAAGAACGTCAGAAAAAATATCAAGAAAAATAATCAACAAATGATGCATAAATAACATGATGAAAAGACCTAAATTATTGAAAATATTCATATAAAAATATTACAACAAAATTCGATAAATAAATAAAGGTGAGTTGTGTCCCCGACAATGGCGCCATTTGATGAATGATGTCGAACTATCGTAGTACAGGAGACAGATTTTGATCATGCAAAATTCATACCTTTGAATATGTAGAAATTATTTTACTTGGCAAGCATACCAAGGTCAAACATGGAGACATGGTCCTCTTCATCTATTTATCGAAAATCATTTATTAATTAATAAGTGATTATTTCCAAAGGCCCGGGTATTTATGCAGATGCATAAGACAATGCAAATAAAACAATACGAGGAATGATGCATGTAATTTTTATTTGATTTTTCAATGCAATTATGTGATGTGAAGGACAGAGTATGCAATGATGTGCAAAGGACAAGCATGCAAAAGACTATCTACAAATATACCCTACAGAATATGAGCACAAATTATGATTTAATTTCAGAGTTGAATCGAGCATCCAAATCAAGAACAAGTATCTACTAATATCAAGGATTTATAGAGCAAGAGACAATGTATGTCATCAAAAGTTCATCATATTCAATTTAGGGTCAAATCAAGAAATTATGCCATTAGATAGAGAATCAAATAAGCTTCAAAATGATATTGAAATCATGCAATTCTGACTTAAAATGCTTAAGATATTAAAAAAATAGTACAAGGGGAATAAATGTAAGAAAAATGCAAGAAAAATAAAGATAAATATTGTAAATCGGTGCCTAGAGGGACCAATTTGCAAATACCAAAATCTGAAGGGGCCCTTATGTAAATTCTCCTAAGGTGAGAGGGCATTTTTATAAATAATTAAACCCCATGGGGCTTTATTATAAATTGTCTAGGAGTGCATGTGAGGCACACGAGCCTGGACCTAGCTGTAATTTCTGAGAATCCTGGGGTGGTCTCTGCAAATAACCCATCCCCCTCACGCGCCATGCACGCAAAGGGCCAGGCTCGGGAGGAGGAGCAGCTTCGAGCCACGCAATGATTGTTAATGCTTTGACCAGTGGCTCTGGTCGTCCGATGCTGCAGGTCCGGTTGTGGCTTCGTGGCTCCATCTAGGTCATTAGATAGCTACCAAGAGGCACCATCCAACGGTACATGTTCTTCTCCTTCGTTGGGGAAACGACGATCACGCTAGAACCCCTCTATGCTCCTCTACGATCGTAGATGGTTCCTGGTCCTTAACAAAGTCGCTGAGCATGCACGTTGTAGTACATGTACTTATCGAATCAATCAGAACCGAGATAAGATCTCCGTGAAGAGTGTCTCGGCTTTAATTTTTTCAAGGCAAGTACGAGGTCGAACACAGGGAGGTAAAGGAAAAACTTTGGAGTTAATTCAAAAATTAAGATGTAGATTTCCAGTGCGGATATTTTTATATTTTTATGGAAAAAGAATGCAAATGCAGGTGAATTAAGTTACTAAGGAATCACACAACTTAGCCAAATTAATTTTAATAGAAAATAAGTCCAATTTAGCCTAATTGTATTTTTCCTAGGATCCTAATCCAATGATAAATGCAAGACACATTTTTTGGAATTTTAGGAATTAAAATGCACATTTTTATGGTTTTTTCGTAATTTTTCACACAAGCAGTAAGAAAAAATTATGACAATTTTAATATAATGAAAACATGATGCAAGGATATTACAGTATTTTTTGGAATTTTTTGAAAAATATGAATTTTTTATGAATTTTTTATGAATTTTTTATTGAAAATAGAATGACTGTGAGTAACTAAATCCTAATAAATCCACAATGTCAAATTAGCCAGAAAGCGAATCTCAAATATATATTTTTATATGGAATCTAGGAGACTTGAAATTTCGAAAAAATGGTGTACATGGATTTAATTAAAAATCACATATCCAAATCACTCCATAATTTATTTTAGGCACAGGACAACTCTATTTCGGATGAAATTTAGACAGTTATTTAAACACATTTCAAGGCATCATATCAATTTTTTGTGGAATTTTCAAGACATCGTATCAAATTTTAGTGAGATATGAATTTAAGAACACAAATTGGGTAAAATACACAAAATTTCAATTGAAAAATTTTAAGTTACTTCATAATATCTCACAAAAATATAAATGAATGTTCAGATGACAGAGACTAAGTTGCCCAACATAATGTTATTTTTCCTTAAATAAAAAGATGTAAGATTGAAGTCCAAATTAATAGTCAAACACATGGGTATACTTGCAAAACATAAATGAACTTAAACAACACAACAAAGGCACAGGGACTGAACTGTAATTACAAAAACAATAAGGGAACATGATGCAATTTTCACAAAATAAACAAATAAAAAATGAGACCTTCTTCTTCCTTGTAGGAGTTGGGGGCTGGGAGGGCAGCTTGGACGGGGCGGCGCCGCCGCTCGGTCGCTCGTGGCTGGAGAGGGGGTGCAGGGCAGCGGTAGGCGGCGGCCGCTGGGCGAAGGCCGCGGCGGTTGGAGCTGCTGGAAGCAGCAGCAAGCACGGAGGTGGAGGAGAGGATGGCCACCCGCGGGCTGTGAGCAACGACGGAGGGGGGGTTGCCGTTAGCGACTGAAAAAGGGGGGGTCAGCGACGACGGTGAGTGCCACCGCTGCTACAGTTTCTTTTTTTATTTTTAATTTTTTTTGAATTTTTTTTAGTGTTGTGTGGTGTATGTTTTTTTAAAATTTTCATTTTTTTATTTTTTTAATTTTGATTTCTTAAACAGGAAACAAAAGTGGATATATACAAAAAGGAAAAAATGAATGTGGTAGTGATGATATGATGTGATAATGGTGGTGAAGATGATAAAGTAAAAAAGGTGGAGCTATGTAGTTGGTAATGTGACGTGATAAAAAAATGCAAAAATAACAACGATGCCGAATGATAAAAAGAGAGATTACATACGATGAACGTGGGCGCCTATGAAGTACTCACGAGAGCACGGTCTTCGCTCGAATCGTCGGCGAGCGATGAGCTCGAGCAGCGCACGGATGCGGCTGCGATGTTGGCCAAGAAGCCAATGGATCTCACTGGAGAGAGGGTTGTCGTCGCTAGACCGCAGTTGCGTCGCTGTCAGCGATTCAACTCTGGGAACTAGGCTCTCCTCACATAAAGATGGATCAAGTGCAAAATGAGGAGGATGAGATGTATATAAAGAGAAAGCATGAGACATTATTAAAGTGGTGGAGTTGAATGGGAGGTTGTATTATTAATGGAGTTGAATGGGAGGTTATCAAAAATGGTGGAGTTGAATGAATGTTGGTGGTAGAAGAGAAGTTATTTTAGAGAATATAAAATAAATAAATAATAAATAAAGTAGGATACTAAAATACAATAAAAATAAAGAGAAGAAAAAGAGTGGAGAATTTACAAAAGAGGACAAACAACATGTACATTTTTTTGTTTGTTTTTCTAATATATATTTTTTTGTCTTTTTAATAAGAGGTATTTATAACCAAAAAATACAATAAAATACTATAATCAAAATACAATGCAACGATGTTTTTTTTGGATTTTTAAGTAATTGAGAATGAATATATACATAATATACAATGTACATCTAGGTCCCAAAACCCAACTTTTGCAAATGAGCTCCGATTTTAATGAAACCATTCTGTTAGATAGATAATTTTCTACTTGAGTTTGGTGAATTTGGAGTTCATACGGAGCGGGAATTTGGCCTGGAAGTTGGACTTTACGGCTTTTTCTCTTTGTGATCTAGGAGCATTTATTTGATGTGAAATTTGTTTTATATTTTTGTATTTTTGCGTACGAGTTGAAATGAAATTATTGAAAATACAAGAAGTTTTGGGCTATTTAGAGGTGAAAATCTCCTTTAACTTTTCTGCTTTTTATTGTTAATTTATTTTGTACAATATAATCTATACTAATTAATGTATTTTATTTACAAGAGTCATTTTGTTAACTTATTGATTTTATATATATTTATTTGAGATTTTACTCAGGGATTTTGCTAAGATCAAGATATTGAGATGATGAATCACGGATTCATCACCCCCCCCTATACTTAAACTTTGCTAGTCCTCGAGCAAATAAAGAATGAATAAGTTGGAATATCCCCTGACTGTGCATGTGAATACAAGACTTGATCCGTTCAAGAACTCTCGATTTTAGAGTTCCTAAAATTCTAAGCTGAACGAAGCTCTAGTCAAAAGATATCCAATTTCCCTATTCATCAGACTCTCTCTCTATATATATATATAGTAGGGATATGACTTAAGTGCCGACTACAGTTACAAGAGTAGAGTCGCAATGTCACCCAAGGTTCCAGTCCAAGAGACTCTCCTAAAAACTCGACCCTCAACATTAGAGAATAAATCATTTCTTGCATCCAATCCACCATCTCTTTAGTTGTCAGACTTAAAAGTGTAGATGGAAGGCCAGTTGGTGGAGGGTATAGGATTGTGTCATTTCTTATCTCCCTCTCATTGGAACAAGGATTTTCTCAAGTGTCTTATTACGCAGCACATATTTTTGGTGTTGATCAGTACGTCCTTCAAGAGAAGTTGGAGTCGTCTGCACTTGTTTTCCTGGGAGTATATCAGGGTGTGCCTTTTTTCTAGTATCTACTATACCTTCTACACCCAGACTTGTAGAATTTACGATGCAGAGCCTTTTTTTGGTGCAAGCCGACTCCTGGTCCTAATAGCGGTGGTCCAAGTGGACACTTTGAAATGGTTGGGAGTGCTCGCCTTTGGTGGAAGCGCTTTTGATAATTGACTTTGTGGAATGAGAGATTTTCTCTACCATTTCATTGTTTTGTCGTATTTTGGCTAGCTCCATTGCTTTTACGAAGAGTTGGCGCACACTAATCAATATTTTTTATCACACCCTGGCACATAGGTAAATGTCAAGAGATAGTACAAGAACCATATTCTCATACTGGCTAAAGGTGCTGACACTCAAGTTTCATGAAGCCTTCATTGATTTTATCCCATCCTTGAGCATCATCAAATCAATTCCAAACTCAAATCCCTCATCCCAGTTCCTCAAGTGAAATTTCAACTCATCTCATCATAACTGCAGTCGTGTATGTGGTGTGCTGATCATATTCTTAAGGTAGAGACTAAGCATGCAATATAGCACACAAATCTTTCAACTAGGGAAATGTGAATAATTAAGTCAAGGACCCTGATGACTAAGGCTAGTTAACTCAAAATCTCAAGACCTCATAAACCAAGTGTTCTTGAACTTCACTAGTCTTGTGTGAATGTGAATGTGTCGGGGATTAAACCAACTTATTAGTTAGTTTTTTTTTCAAAAAGTTTTTTTTGAAAAACAAAGGAAAAGAAGAAGTTTTTTTTAGAAAAAGTTTTGCTTGCTTTTTTTGAAAAAAATAAGTAAATAAGAAAGGACAAATACTTTTTTTGAAAACTTTTTTTCTTGAAAAGGTTTTTTAAGAGATTTGTTAAAAAAAAGATTTTTTTACCCACCCCATAATTATTGTATAATATATACAAAAATACGTGAAAGTACGAGCTATGGGTAAAGTATATATGTAATATATACATGCCCCCTATACATAGCAAGTGCTCTGTCCTCAGAGCATAAGAAATGAGAAAAAGACATATCTCATGCTAAGCGTAGGATGACTAAAATAATAAAAATTGTAGAAGTCGATCCGTCCCCCTATACTTAGGCTCTGGTCAGCCTAAGTGTAGAAGAAGAGCAAAAATGGGGTGGACAAGGTCAAGAGGAGAAATGGACGAGTATATACACATGGCGGGCATCAGTTCCCCCTATACTTAGGCTCTGGTCAGCCTAAGTATAGGACAGGAGTACGTGTGAGAACTGATGTAATCTGGAGAATATACAATGAAGGGAGAATGTACAAGAGGAATGAATCTTCTAAGATGTTGAATCTTGATGCTGCAATCTTCATGAAGAGTAATATGTTGTATCTGCTCTGTACTCACTCTGCATGAAGTTGATGACCTCGACTTGGACTAACTGCTCTTTCGAATCTACAAAATGCTTCAATAGTTGTCCATTTACCACATGAGATTGTGCACCATCTGTGAGATCAACTATCTCTACACTTCCATTCTTGTGCACTTCCTTAACAACAAAGGGGCTCGTCCATTTAGATTTGAGCTTCCCATGGAACATCTTCAACTTGGCATTGAACAACCATACCTTTTGTCTAGGGACAAAGTCTTTGCACCTAATGTGTTGATCATGCCATCTCTTTACTTTGTCCTTATAAATCAAATTGTTGTTATATACCCTGTTTCGGATTTCCACGAGCTCGTTCAAGTTCAAGTCTCGACAAAGCTTCCCTAGGTGACAACTCTAATTAATCTTCTTAATTGCCCATTCGGATTTATGAATCAACTCTGCGGGCAAATGGCATGGCTTGTCATAGATCATTTTAAAAGTTGAAATGGTGTCTTGTAGGCTGTCCTATAAGCCCACAGAACTTGGTCCAAGAGCTGATACCAGCTCTTCCCATCGAGACGAACCAATTTCTGCAAAATACTCTTCACCTCTCTGTTCGAAACCTCTTCCATGCTGTTGGACTGTGGGTGATAAGGACTAGTAACTCTATGATCAAATCCATAGTCCTTTGCTAAAGATCTCATATCTCTGTTTACAAAGTAGCTACCCCCATCAGATATCAAAACTTTTGGCACCCTGAACCTAGCAATAATATGGTCTCTCACAAACTTACAAACAGTCTTGTTGTCTGCAGCTCGGTTTGGGATAGCCTCCACCCACCTAGATAAATAATCCACTGCCAATAATATCTACTCATGTCCTTGGCTGTTGGGAAAGGGACCCATAAAATCTATGCCTCATGCATCAAAAAGATCACAAATAATCATCGATTGCATGGGCATCTCATCTCTTTGTCCAACTGTCCCTCCCATCCTCTGACAAATCGGGGACAGCCGTACAAAATCAATAGCATCTCTAAACAAGGTCGGCCAATACAATCCACATTGAAGTACTTTGTGAGTGGTTCTCTTTCCCGAATGGTGTCCTCCAGCCTCAAGTGAGTGACAATATGTGAGGACACTCTGGTATTCCTCTTGAGGAATACACCTTCTCCAAATACAATCCGGTCCTTCGAAGAAAAGGAAAGGATCGTCCCAGTGGTATCTCCTCAAATCCGACTTCAGTCGATCAATGCTGCTCCTAGTCCAACCATGGGAAACCTGCTTGGAGACAAGATAGTTCACCATATTGGCATACCACGGGAGTGAGTCAATAACACAAATTGACTCATCTGGGAAGCTCTCTCTAATCCGCTCATAATCAGGAGAATCATTAAGGTCAATCTGAGAAAGGTGATCAGCCACAACATTCTTCACTCCAGATTTATCTTTTATCTCCAAATCAAATTCCTGGAGGAGTAAAATCCACCTAAGAAGACGCGCCTTTGTGTCCTTCTTTTCCATTAAATATCGATTGGATGTATGATCAGTATATATTGTCACCTTAGAGCCCAAAATATATGATCTAAACTTCTCGAGGGCCCATACTACCGTGAGCATTTCCTTTTCAGTCACTGTATAATTATTCTGTGTAGGATCTAATACTTTGCTCACATAGTGGATCGCAAATGGGATCCCCTCTCACCGTTGTCCAAACACCGCTCCTATAGCAAAATCTGAAGCGTCAGTTATGATCTCAAAGGGGAGAGACCAGTCAGGAGCTTGTAGGATAGGTGAGGCACAAATCTTCCTCTTCAAGAGCTCAAAGGCCTCCAGACACCTGTGATCTACAACGAACTCTGTGTCTTTCCCTAAGAGCTCAGTCAGTGGGTGGGCGATCTTTGAAAAATCCTGAATAAATCTTTTATAGAATCTAACATGCCCTATGAATGACCGCACTGACTTCACGTTGGTAGGTGGATCGAGTTTCTTGATCACCTCCACCTTGGCAGGATCAACCTCCATTCCCCTTTTTGAAGATGACATGCCCCAACACGATACCCCCTATCACCATAAAGTGACTCTTCTCCCAGGAGAGTACCAGATTCACCTCTCTACACCTCGTGAGGACTCGATCCAAGTGCGCTAAACATGTATCAAGAGAATCGCCATGGATCGAGAAGTCATCCATGAACACTTCCAGGAAATCTCCTACCATCTCGGCAAATATGGCTATCATGCACCGCTGAAATGTACCCGGAGCATTACAGAGCCCGAATGGCATGCGCCTGAAAGCATAAGTACCGAATGGACATGTAAATGTGGTCTTTTCCTGGTCCTCAGGTGCTATTGCTACCTGGTTGTAGCCTGAGTACCCGTCAAGAAAACAGAAGAATTCTTTCCCTACAAGTATCTCCAATGTCTGATCAATAAAAGGCAAGGGAAAGTGGTCTTTCTTGGTCGCAGCATTCAAGCACTTGTAGTCAACACAGACAAGCCGCGACATGGGTACTCGTTTTGCGATCTCTACCCCCTCCTCGTTAGTGACCATATGAATTCCCGACTTCTTCGGGACAACATGAAGTGGGTCCACCCACTTGGAGTCAGAAATAGGGTATATAAATACTGCTTTGCACCATTTCTCAATCTCTTTCTTCACTGCTTCCCGTAGATTGGGGTTAAGTCTCCTTTGGAACTCACGGAAGGTCTCATATTATCTTCAGTAAAAATGTGGTGCGAGCAGAGAGCGGGGTTGATGCCTACAAGATCCGACACTGTCCAGCCTATTGCTTTGTGGTTCCTCTCTAAGACTTCTAACAACCTAGACACTTGTTCTAAAGTCAAGTCTGAGCTAATGATGACAGGATATCTCTCTTTGGGTCCCGCAAGAAAGGCGTATTTGAGTGTAGGAGGTAGTGATTTCAGTTCTGGCAATGTGGTATCATCAAGCAAATCTGGTTGAACTGAATCTGAATCTGGTTCAGTGCTGCATGAAGGTGGGCTAAGCTGAGTAGTATTCACCACCAACTCAGAAGTATGGGATCGCCAAAGAAATACGGTAGTTCGGTCAAAGCCACGTCCGACTCATCATCTATGTCCCATGATCGTTCCGAAGGGGATGGAACTGACAGATCCAGATGGATCTATGTGTCATCAAGAGAATAGGTAGATGCATCTCTCACAAGATCAGACAACACATGGCAAACTGCATCATCCACTATGCCCTTTCCAGATGAAAGGGACTCGCTCTGTCCTGAAGGAATCTGTCCCCAAATCCCAATTGTGTTAATCATACTGCAATTTGCCTCTGAAGATGAGTACTATGTGCCACTCTCTGAATCGGGTCATTGATACTTGGTTTGCTTCATCTCAAGGTTCGCTTCTCCGCTTGGACAACAGAACTTCATCATTTCAGTACCATAATCGAAAGTTGCGCATGTGGTCCTAAGGAAGGGTCATCCGAGAATGATCTGAGATTCTCTCCAATGATTGAGGGTCTCCATGTCCAAGACGGTGAAGTCAACTTGATAATTCTGCCTCTCAATCGAGATAACTACGTTCTTCACTTCTCCCTTAGGTCTCTTCATAGGACGATCTGCGAATTGGAGTAAAGCTCTAGATTTAGGAAGTGGTCCCAACTCCAAATTCTGATATAATGCTAAGGGAAGTAAGTTGATCGAAGAACCATTATCCAAGAGTGTGCGTGCAAATGCAATGTCGTCGATACGACTCTCCAAATAGTGAGCACCCATGTCTCTCTTTTTCCTTGGCAAAGTCTGATTCTTGGGACAATAGGTTGTGGCTACTGACAAGACATGTGTCTTTATATTTTGGTTCTCTTTCTTCCTGCTAACCCTTGTAGGTGTGCATATCACCTTAAGGTATTTTTAGAATGCAGGATGGTTAGCCACATACTCATAAAATGACACCTTTACAGTAATATTTTCTTTACAAAACTGTGCCATATCGGGGTCATCTTTCTGAATCTTTTTTATGTACTTTCCAGCTGTAAGAGCACAGGGGAAAGGGATTGAAGCTAGAGAAACAGAAGATGAAGAGTATGAATCATGAACTGAAAGATCATTCTTGGCATTAACTGAAACAGAGTTCTTCATACATGAATCTTTTTTATGCAACATGGAATCAAAATCTAGACTATCTACTATAGGTTGTGGAATAGAAGCTGGAGTAGTATCCGCCACAACCGGAGATGCATGGTCCTCTGTAGACTTAGAAGAATATCCATGTTGTCGATGATGCATACGTGCTCTCCTTCTCCTCTCGGCTCCCTGAGTAGAAATCCTCGAATGGTGATAATGGGGCTCCGAAATATGATGCCTCTCCTCGTCGTCCTCTGAAGACTCCTCAGGTAGAGATCCAGAGATGCCCCTCCTCATGTCCCTCGCCCAATCAGGTACAATCACGATCCTTCCTCTCCTGAGTGACATATGATTAGACTCGTCACACGAAAGAATCTCATGTTCAGATCTAGGAGATGCTGAATAGTATAGCTGACCAAAATGCTGTTGAGAATTAGATCGGTTCAGGCTATTGGGGTTAGCCTAAACTTGGGTTGGGATCAAGGTAGAGGGTGCAGTCTGCTCGTCTCGCCATCTGGACAGACGGTTGACATCCACCCATAAGTCATGGATTTCGTTCCTGTAGGAATGGAGCTCGTCGAGTATCTCCCGCTGAATGTCCACGGGACTAGATGAAGAAGGAAGGGGATATTATTTGGAAGAAAAACGGGAAGACTGGCCCTACTAGCTAGGGTACTGCCTCTGCTGCTGTTGCTGGGGTGTCTGCTGAGATTACGGGCCCTGTTGGCCTGCCTGGTAATGGCCCCGTCAGCCATACTGCTGGTATTGCTGCCACTACTGCTAGGGTGGATGGAATCCAGGGCTCTGTTGTGAAGGAGGTGGTGCGGAGGTGAATACCGTGTTATGAAAGGGTGGGGGACGCCGGTAGGTCTGTCGGTCTCCCGTACTTCCTTGCCTGACAGGGTCCTGAGTATACCATACTCCATTCACCTCCCAAACTGGTGGAGGCTCCTCCTGAACTGTCTCTACTAATGGAGATGGCTACTGGAAAGAGTGGGTGTAGGATTGGTCCTGCTCCCACGGTTGGGGTTGCCCTGACACCAACTGCTCCTGAATATGGTGAACTCGGTATACGGGAGCAGAGGGTGCACTCATGGCAGGTATCTTTATCTTAGATACCCTATCAGTCAACTCCTCCGTTTGTTTTGAAATCTTGGAGATGCTCCGGTCCAATTCATCAATTCTTCTGTCAATCCTCTCGACTACTATAAGCTTGTCCACAATGAGTCCCGTGCTAGCGATCAGTCCTGAGAGAGATCGAATGGTGCGTGCCAATCATTCGACGTGGTGATCTGGCATCGTGAGCAGAAGTCGATAGAGGCAAACCACTCAGCTACCGAGTAAGCTAAGTTTGACGGGATGAGAGATCTGCGACTAGCCCTTGAGCTCGATCTTTGGCTTGTTTTTACTGTATCTGCTTTCCCGCCACTCCACCTTACCTTTCTTCTTTCTTGCTTTTTTGAAAGAATGGATGCTCTGCTCTCTTCTCTGGGGGGCTCACCCCCCAGTCCCCCGGTCGGTCTTCTCATCAATGGGCCTGGTTCGCCAGACGTCATATACCCGGGGATCGCTCACTCGGTTCTTAGGTGCAGGAGTGGTGAGGCTTGCTAGACCCCAATTCACTCCCCACTTCGAGGGTTGACTTGCTTGCTCTTTGAAAAAGGAGGGCCTCGACCTGAATCGCGATAGCTCTCTGAATCATACTCACTTTCGAATGGGATGCTTGCCGATCAGCTCTCCATTTCAGGAGAATCACTGACTGAATGCGCCCCAGTCCCTCCCCCCTCTTCGCTCGTTCTTTCGTTGTACGCAGCATGCAGGATTTCCGCTGGTTTACTTGGTTGCAGGAAGCTAGTCGAATGCCTTGCCCTAATATAATGGTTTTTCTTTCACTTTTGCTTTTTTTACTCCCGAAGACGTTGGCGGTATTCAGTCGTCACTGGCGAAAAAGAGTACTACAGCTGATTTTCCCTCTCCAAATGAGAGTGAACTAGGAAACGGTGTATAGGCCATGCTGGCCATCTGTGAGCGGTTAGTTTTAGCCATCTACTCGAATACCTTCCAGACGGTATCCGCTCCTCGTGATATATATCTGCCTCCACAGGAAGCACCCACTAAACCCTGCATCTCAGGGTTGAGACCAGTAAAAAATGACTGGACGAAGATATTGTCATCTAATCTATGACAGGTCTTCTGCAGAATGTCCTTGAATCTTTACCAAGCATCACAAAAGGCTTCATTGGGTAATTGGGAAAAACTCGTAATGCGTGTCCTCATCATGTTAGTTCTACTCAACGGGTAGAACTTCTTCAAAAATAGGTCCTTGAACTAGCATAAGTGGTGACTGTAACTCCCAAGTTCTTTACCCAGTAGTCAGCTTTGCCACCCAGGGCGAATGGAAGGGTTGTGAGCCTAATATAATCCTGGCTAACATTAGGATGACTGAGGTTAGCACAAATGAGCTCAAATTCCCTTAGAATGCATATGGCTCCTCAGATGCATTCCCATCAAAATGTGGAAGCAGGTTCAGAAAGTGCAGCTTCAACTCAAAATCAACTGTGGGGTCTGCCGGACTCAAGTAGTTTCGAATTTGGTATTGTCCGGGGTTATACGCCGCATCCATTGGTGGCTCGACCCCAACGTTTAGCTGTCCTAACTGAGCTCAGAGTAGTGTGTGTTGCTGCTCAGATGCAGCTAATCTGGCAAGCACCATTCTCTTCGGGTCTTCATGGTTCTTTTCATCCTCTTCTTTCTTCTTTGGAGGCATTTTTCTTGTATCTTCTTCAGGTCCTGAATCAGCAAGGTGTTCTAGATTAGAAGAGGATTTATAAATCAAGATATTGTCACCGAGGAAAAGGTGTTCCTCGGTGAAGTGGGAAGAGAGAAAGGGAATGATTTGAGAGTAACCATCCCGAGAGTGGGTGATCCTGGGCTCAAAAGGGTCATGAGTCCAGGTTGGTCCGAGTTGCGCCCGGACCTTTGGAGACGTACTTCTTGGAGGGTTCAACGAGAGATTCGCAAAATCCGAATAAATATCCCCCCAATCGGTCATCTTCGATGTCAAAAGAACTGATTAGAACACGATATTAAATACAAACGCAATTCAAACCCTCGATTTAATCAACTCAACATGTGATGATCGTAAGAGTTCGGCTGAATTATCTGATCAATTTCAGTTGGTGATAAATACAATCTTGGAAATACTAACAAGCTGTTAGGTGCCCGTATTTTCCTACAGACTGGCCCGGTTCTTACGACTAGTTGGACCTACTTTCATCCAGTATAGGAGTAAGTACAGACCGCAGAAATATGGCTACTTGTTCCTTGAGGAATAAGGCTCCCTCTAAACCTCCCACTCTGCTAAGGAAGTCTGGACCGTATAAATACGGCTACCCGTATTCCTCACTGAAAAGTAGCTAATCGCCTAAAGATAAAGAACCAGCAGTATGTAAGAAATCATGGCTTGGCTCTATCCTAGGATCGTCTCTCTCTCTCACTTGCAAATAAATCAAACAATGAGGGCTTTGTACACCCGCAAACAAGGTTCTTTTTTTATTCCAAAATTTTTAAATCGACCTGCTCAATTCAGTCCCAATTTTAGAGTTAGGTTATCACTTGAAAATTAATTTGAACCAAAAAACACGTCTATCGTTCAGTCCCAATTCCCTTTTTGACCTTAAGTTATAAAACAAGAGGGAAATCGGAAATCAGAATGCAAACGAGAAACTATGATGCATGCTCAGAAGAAGGTATACTTACAGTGAATCCCAGCACTCTCCATGCGTTATGCAAAACTGAATTTGTAAAGTTTACACTAAATGCATGCAAATTGAGAAAACCTCACCAAAACAGTATACTATTAGCGCGGAAGAATTGATTTGAGCTAAGTAGTGCGTGTCTATGTGTGTCTCATTATGAATCTTACAAGATATGTGAATCTTCTAAGATATGTGTGTCCTAAATTATGATGGGCACAAACAAATTTGATACTAAACTACTGTGTTCCTAATCCTTAAATTCGCCACTCAAGCCGAGCCCCACCCTCACTGGAGAGTAAAACAGGTCTCGACACACCACAAAGTAAAGTCCAAGTCTCGTTACACGTGCAATCTCTCAAACAAGAGCCGTTGTAAATGAGCAAGTTACCTAAATTACTACAACACAATAATTAAAAAAATTCACAAAACTCTCTCGAATATAAATGAATTATCCTCGCTCTTCAGTAGTCGGCGCGCGTCACGTCAGTCGACCTCCGATGTACTCCAAGTCCATCGGGCCCTCGTAAGGAAAATCAGATTTATATTAGAGAGATCAACAGCAAAATATATACAAAAATATGTAGAAAAATAAGGGGAAGAAAAATGGATTAATTACAAGTGGCTCGGGGGTTAGACTACCCGAGTAAATGAAAATCCAAATCAAAATTTTTAAAATTAATCCCTAAACCGTTTGCCTCCCCAGCAATGGCGCCATCTGACGAAGTCGCTAAGCACGATGTATAATTTGGGAACGTTGTAGTACATGTACTTAGCTATTCAATCAGAACCGAGAGAAGATCTCCGTGAAGAGTGTCTCGGCTTTAATTTATATCCCGGGCAAGTCTAAGGACGAATACATGGAGGCAAAGGAACAACTTTTTGGAGTTAATTCAAAAATTAAGATGCAGATTTCCAGTGCGGATATTTTTTATATTTTTTATGCAAAAAGAATGCAAATGCAAGTGAATTAAGTTACTAATAAATCAAACAACTTAGCCAAATTAATTTTAATAGAAAATAAGTCCAATTTAGCCAAATGCACATTTTTTGGAATTTTCAGAATTAAAATGCATCAATTAAAAATGCACACTTTTTATGGATTTTTTCACAATTTTTCACACAAGCAGTAAGAAAAAAATATGAAAACTTTCCTGGAATGAAAACATGGTGCAAGGATATTACAGTAATTATTTTGAAATTTTCTGATAAAATATGAATTTTTTATGAATTTTTTAGTTAAAACAGAGTAACTGTGAGTAATTAAATCCTAATAAATCCACAATGTCAAATTATCCAGAGAGCGAACTTGAATATATTTTTTATACGAAATCTAGGAGACTTGAAATTTCATAAAAATAATGTACATGGATTTAATTAATAATCAAATATTTAAATCACTTCATAATTTATTTTAGGTACAAGACAACTCTATTTTGGATGAAATTTGGTAGTAATTTAAGCACATTTTAAGGCATCATATCAAATTTTTCTGGAATTTTTGGAGCAAAAGTTAGTGAGATATGAATTTAAGAGCACAAATTGAGTAAAATACACAAAATTTTGTTGAACAATTTTAATTAATTCATAATATCTCACAAAAATATAAATGAATGTTCAGATAATAGAGACTAAGTTGCTCAACATAATGCTATTTTTCCTTGAATAAAAAGATGTAACATTGAAGTCCAAATTAATAGTCAAACACAGGGTATTCTTGCAAAATATAAATAAACTTAAACAACACAACAAAGGCGCAGGGACTGAACTGTAATTACATAAATAATAAGGGAACATGATGCAATTTTCACAAAATAAACAAATAAAAAATGAGACCTTCTTCCTTGCAGGCAGCGGGGGCTGGGAGGGCAGCTTGGACGGGGCGGCGCCGCCGCTCGATGGCTCACGGTTGGAGAGGGGGTGCGGGGCGACGGCACGCGGGCGGTGGGTGGCGGTCGCGGCGGTTGGAGCTGCTGAAAGCAGCGGCGAGCACGGAGGTGGAGGAGAGGACGGCCACCCGCCGGTTGCAAGCAATAGCGGAGGGGGAGCGTCGTTAGCGGCTGAAAAGGGGGGTCAGCAGCGGCAATGGGTGCTCCCACCGCTGCTACAATTTCTTTTTTATTTTTTATTTTTTTTTGAAATTTTTTTAGTGCTGTGTGATGTGTTTTTTTTTAATTTTTCATTTTTTTTATTTTTTTAATTTTGATTTCTTAAACAGGGAACAAAAGTGGAATATATAAAAAAGGAAAAATGAATGTGGTAGTGATGGTATGATGTGATAATGGTGGTGAAGATGATAAAGTAGAAAAACTGGAGCTATGTAAGTGGTAATGTTATGTGATAAAAAATGCAAAAATAACAACGACGCCGAATGATAAAAAGAGAGATTACCTACGATGAATGTGGGCGCTTATGAAGTGCTCGCAAGAGCACGGTCTTCGCTCGAATCGCCTGCGAGCGATGGGCTCGAGCAATGCACGGATGCGGCTACGATGTTGGCCAAGAAACCAACGGATCTCAGCAGAGAGAGGGTTGTCGTTGCTCGACCGCGGTTGCGTCGTTGTCACCGATTCAACTCTGGGAACTAGGCTCTCCTCATATAAAGATGGATCAAGTACAAAATGAGGAGGATGAGATGTATATAAGGAGAAAATATGAGAGGTTATTAAAGTGGTGGAGTTGAATGGCAGGTTGTATTATTAATGGAGTTGAATGGGAGGTTATTAAAAACGGTGGAGTTGAATGGAAGTTGGTGGTAGAAGAGAAGTTATTGTAGATAACATGAAATAAATAAATAATAAATAAAGTAGGCTATTAAAATACAACAAAAATAAAGATAAGAAAAAGAGTGGAGAATTTACAAAAGAGGACAAACAACATGTACATTTTTTTGTTTGCTTTTCTAATATATATTTTTTTATCTTTTTAATAAGAGATATTTACAACGGAAAAATACAATAAAATACTATAATCAAAATACAACACAATGATGATTTTTTTGAATTTTTAATTTATTGAGAAAGATAAAATAAAAATGAAGAAAGAATGTATATAGATATAATATACAATGTACATCTAGGTCCCAAAATCCAACTTTTGCAAATGAGCTCCGATTTTAATGAAACCACTTCCGTTGGATAGATAATTTTCTAACTTGAACTTTAAAAGTGAGTTTGGTGAATTTGGAGTTCATACGGAGCGGGAATTTGGCCTGGAAGTTGGACTTTACGGCTTCTTCTCTTTGGGATCTAGGAGCATTTATTTGAGGTGAAATTTGTTTTATATTTTTATATACTTGTTATGAACAAGTTAGAGAAAGAATTAGCTAAAAAGGATCTGAAATGAAATTATTAAAAATACATGAAGTTTTGGGCTATTTATAGGTGAAAACTCCTTTAATTTTGTTGCTTTTTATTGTTAATTTATTTTGTATAATATAATCTATACTAATTAATGTGTTTTATTTACAAGAGTCATTTTATTAATTTATTGATTTTATATACATTTATTTGAGATTTTACTCAGGGATTTTGCTAAGACCAAGATATTGAGATGATGAATCGTGGATTCATCAGTCCTCTAGCGAGGATCACCGACAGGAGTGGAATCTCCCAGGGTAGCTGATGATGGTGGTCAACATCATAACACTAAAGGTGGAGGTCGAGATCGGAGAGGAGGCACGTGTTC
This sequence comes from Ottelia alismoides, assembly GCA_037367405.1. Classification (NCBI taxonomy): domain Eukaryota; kingdom Viridiplantae; phylum Streptophyta; class Magnoliopsida; order Alismatales; family Hydrocharitaceae; genus Ottelia; species Ottelia alismoides. Next base: position 169,563 of record JAZKJV010009177.1, read on the forward strand.
CGACCATTGAAGCAATCAAGGCATACAGGGGTTAGAGCATAGACTAAGCGTGCGCGTGTATGTGTGTGTGAAGGTTGTGAGGTGGAGTGGAGTCCCATGGAGGTGGAGGAGTAGGGGACCGGCATCTTCATCTCCAACGAAGTAGAGGTGAGATGGGGCGGTATGATCAGGCCATCGAGAACAAGGAAGGATGATCGGAGGTGTTGGTGAGGATGGCAATGGGGTGGCGGAGCATGTAGGATGGTCACATGACAGAATGAGTGCATGTTTGGGTCAGATTAAAGTGGAGAAAATACAAAGAAAAGTCATAAAATAGACCTAGAGGATTCGAGGTGGAAGGTGATCGGAGAGGCCTTGGATGAGGTCCAAGGGACCTCGGGTCTTCGCACATCGAGGTCGGTCGGCCCCGGTGTTCGTGTTACCACTGGGTTGGTGAAGCGTACATGGCATTTTGCCATGGATCGCACTTGGAACTGGGTAGCCTTCGTCACCTCGGTAGCCACCCTCTGTTGTCACCGAAGGACAGAGGAAGCTGAGCTTCAGCCCCTCGAGTGGTGGATGGGGAGTAGAGGTAGCAAAGGCGGAGTATTTAAGGTGGAGGTGGTGGAGCTTTTAGAATGGTCACGTGGTAGAATGGGTGCATGTTTGCATCAGATTAAAGTGGAGAAGACACAAAGAAAAGTCAAAAAGTAGACCTGGAGGATTTGAGGAGGAAGAAGAGCAGCCTGGGCTGAGGTCCAAGGGGCCACAAGTCTTCGCACATCGAGTTTGGTCAGTCTCGGAGCTTGTGCTACTGTCGGGATGGCGGAGTGTACATGGAATTTTGCCATGGATCGCACCTGGAACTAGGTAGCCATCATCGTCTCGACAGTCACCCTCCACTGTCACTGGAGGGCGCAGGAAACTGGGCTTCAGCCCCTCGGGTAGTGGATGGGGAGTGGAGGTGGCGGAGGTGAAGTATTTAAGGTAGAGGCGGTTGCTGTGACAGGTGGTCACGGTGGGGGTTTAAAACGGTGGATTTCATGGCATAGAGTGATGGATGGAGTGTTGATGAGGTAATTAAAGGAGGCGGAGGTAATAGAGTGTAGAGGTTGGTCAAGGTGAGCTACAAAAGTGGAAAGGGCGGAGCAGGCGTGAGGCGTGATGGCACGGTTGGAGGAGGGAGACAAGCAGGGACCGTTGGATCTCTCGATCCAACGGTCTTGATGAAGATGCAAGCGAATGATTGAGATCAGATCATATGATCTGATCTAGTGACGAGGGTAAAGGCAGGAGTGGGTGCTCTAGATGGGGGTTGGAGTCCCAGTCAATGGTTGAGATGAAGCATGTGACGTTGTTCGATAGGATGTGTTGGATGGGGGAAAGATTGAGCGGTTCAAAAGAGGGTGCGGGAGGAAGGCTGAGATCATATCATCTGATTTGATCCAACGATGGAGGTAGAGGCAAGGGCGGACGGGAAGATCTGATTTGGGTTTCTCATTGAGTAGTGGAGAGTAAGGCATGGGTGAACGGCTAGGATAAGATTTGGGGATCTCATCCAACGGTGAGGACATAATAGGCGACAAGGATGAAGAGGGAACTGTTGGATCAATGGAGATCTTGCGGTTGGAATTGGAGTGGATGGGGCAGTGGTGATCTTGTCAGGAGATGAGATATGATGGCTATGAGTGAATAGAAGATGAATGACTGTGATGGAGGCTGACGAGGGAGCTCAAAGGGTGGAGAAGACACCAGGAAATTCAAAAAATAAAAAAAATAAAAAAATCTAAAAGAAATATTATAGGTCTAATTAAGTGAAAACATGAAAGTTGTAGATCTCGATAAAATCTACAAGTTTCATGTTGAATAAAAAGTCAAAAGAGGTCATTTGTACAATGGTGAATTTTGGGGAGTTTTTTAATGGGTTAAAAACACTGATTTTAAGGGGTTTGAGATTTTTTGTATTTTTGATTTCTTTGAAAAGCCAAAACAACTAGAGACAATAATTAATCTAATTTTATGGGTTTTTAATAAAATATAAAATAAGAAAAATGTTAGTAAGTAAATGTAATAAATATTAGGGTTAATTATACACATAATATATACAATATAATACAAGTTAAGAATAATGAATTATTAGTGATTTTTATTGAATTGTTTAAGATTAGGGATTAATAATTCGATTTTAGTATGATGAATCTGATATTCATGAAAGGATAATATGCTTTCTCCGCGGATACTTGAATATAAGGACAGGACGGTTTTGTGTTCCACATATAGTGACTTGTATATTGAGATAACATCTCAAATCCAGAATTTGTGGAGCTCCAATAAATGTTTGATTAAATCAAAACCGTAAATCTAATCTTTTCATTGCATCTGAATCACATCCAGATCACTATCCAACATTTGGACCAAGATCAGATTACATCTTTATTCAGAGGAGTCACTGAAATCCAAACCTATTTCATCACTTCCTAGGAATGGAAGCGCCATGCTTATACAATCATTTATGATCACATCACCCTCAGGTATTCCTAATACATGCACATCCTACATACTAGAAGACCTTGAATAAATCAAGGTTTTAGATTTATTTAAACCATCTACTTTAGGTTTTTCATTAAGTTTCTCACTCGATCATTGGGAGCCGGTACCGATCATATACTTTTCAAAAGCATATATCATACCTAGGTATTGATCATATACTTTCCAAAAGTATATATCAAAGTTACAACTTTAGTCAAGCTTCCAAAGCGAGACGACCGTGCATGGAATTTGATTCCCAATATCTCATGAGTGAGCTCATGTCTTTTGGTTCAGTAAATGAACATGTATAATCCTTTTGAGAGATCATATTACTCATACACCTATCAATCTACCATATGTACATACTCAAACATATAGTAACACATATGTCTTTGGTCAGAGGATGTGTGCCTATATCGTGACAGTATACGACATAGGTCTTTGGTTATCTCGATCTCGTTAAGTCAACTCTTTGACCTAACTCATCTGACACCTTCAAATCTCTATTCCTAAGCAAAGGACATGCATCAAGAGGTCGGTCAGATATCAGCTTTTGGAGAAAGGATTGCCATCTCCTTCTAAGGTTGGAGATCCTCTCTTAATAATAATTTCACGGTGATTGATGAGTCCTCAATATAACTCTTTAGATATTCATACAAGCACTAGTCTCTATGATTCAACAATCGAATCAACAGTTGTATAATCATTAATATGGTCATGGTACATAACCCTAGTTGTACTAAGGGACCTTTTATACAAATTAGTTATTCTTCATTTCAGATCAGGGAATGATATTTGCAATAACATTTATTGCATAATGGCCTGTTGTGGGCTCTCATGTTCAACAGTTAGATAGCGTGAAACTTGGGTAAGGTGGAGGTGGCCGAGGGTCGACCATGTACGAGGGAAGAAGCCAAGAAGAAGAAAAAACAAAAAAGAAGAGGGGCATGAGAAGAGAGAAAGATGAAGGGAATATACCTGGAAGAGTGTGAGTTGCCTATAAGATAGAGGAGGTTTGCCTCTCTCCTGATTGTTGCCTCAGTCGTGGGCGGAGGCACGGCTAAGCTCAGTTGTTCTAAGCAGCATCTCACGTTGAGAACCTCTAGATCTCACCGAAGAGGGGTCGACCAGAGGCGGAGTGTGTCATCACACTCATTCTCAGCTACCTCTCTCTTGCCCGATTAAGTCGATGAATGGTGGATGGAAAGATAGGTGGAGAGAGAGGGTCTTTTGAGGGAGCAGGAGGAGAAGGACTAATGGTCGCAGGAAGCATAGAGGCGCAACGACTGCGAGTGAAGGAAGGGAAAATGACCGACGGTTGGAGGAGGGAAGAAGAAGTGGCACAATCGTTCGGTTGAATGAGATTGAACGGTCTTGGTGAGGTCACGATGCGAAATAGAAAATAAAAGTAAAATAAATATTATAATAATAATAAATAGAAAATGGGGTAACATGTGGCAGCTCCAGGAGTTGCCACGTGTTGCTCCCGGGAAATTCGAAAAAAGAAATTAAAATAAAATTCAATAAAAAATAGCAAACAATGTCAAATCAAAAAATAATCTACATGAAAGTTGTTTGTCTAGATAAGATCTACAACTTTCGTGAAGGAATGAAACCCAGAACGGATCATCTGTACAAAACATAATTTTTATGGTACTCTATAGACATAAAATACATGTATATTTTATGTTTTGCAATTTTTGTAATTTTAAAATAAGATAAAAAATAAAGTCATAAAAATATAAAATAAATATATACACATAAATATCATTTTGTATTTTTAATAAATAAGAAAAAAATTAAATAAAATGAAAAGGATATATATATATACAGACTTTATATACATACTTTATATAAAGACTTAGAGTGAGTTATTTTCTTTGATTTTTACTTCAATTGTGATTTAGATTTTTACACAGTTTATTAAAGCATAAATAAAATAAAATAAATGAAAAACAAATTAATCAAAAGAGTTATTTTGATACATAAATAATAGGGTTAATATCATGCAATATGTACATTATACAATGAGTCCCAAAAATCAAGTTTCACATATGAAATCCGATTCTTTTGAATTTGATCGTGTTTTGTAGATAATTTAACATACACTAATCTAAAAGTGAGTAGGAGTTCATAGGAGACTGTCTGAGAGAGATATTGAAATTCATGATTTTGGTCTTCAAACTAGGGTTTGGATTTTATTGAACATATATACAATTTGGTTTTTTTTGATATTTTTTATTGATATTAGTAATGTGTACACAACCAAGTTGATTTTATTTAATTTTGTTTTAGTGAAAAATAATTAAATATAGGGGAAGTTATGGGATTATACATGTGATAAATGTACAAGGATTTTGCCTTCTTATTAAATGCAATTATGCATGCTAAAACATGAATATTAGTTACATATGCATGAATGATATAAATGCAATTTAAATAATTAAATGCAAGTAATGACCCGGGAATGGAGATCTATTTTCATCTTTTGGAGTGATGAATCACATAGTCATCACCTTCCTTCACTAACCTCCTATCAAACAAGATTTACAGGTTAACCTTCAGTTGGAGAAGCATACAAATAGTATTCAAGTCATACGGGATTGGTAGGAACGACAACTTTAGGAGAAGCGTATGCAGGATATTCGTCAAACACAATTCGAGGAATCGTCTATCTTATGACAATCCTATATTGGATATTCAACTCAACAAAGTGTTGTAGGTCGATCAAGTCAATTTAACTGTGGAGCATCACGACGCTCACCTCGACTCAATATGATTCACAAACTCTTCATGTTCAAGTTTCAAATGCATAGTGATGAGAGACTAAATTCAAGAGAGAAATATTTGGTAATTATTAAGTACATCATTGCCAGAATATCCTCTAAAACCATCTCAAAGGCCATCACTTGATGTAAGGAGCTATTGAACCTCCATCAGAATCACCTCAAAGAGCATATGGGTCAACTAGGGGTGCATATGGATCGGAGAAAATCTGTAATCCGATCCACTCCATTGTTATTGCATTGGAATGGCTTTGTTTTATCATCTTGACAGATTGGATCGTATTTAGCTTTTGAAAATCTGCTGAATTGTAGATTGGGTTGGATCGCTATCAAAATCCAATCTGATCCAATCCGTTAATCCATTGTTGTTATACATGATAGCTATTAACATGTACAACTATATTTCGTATTTAAGATTAAAATATAAAAAAAAGACCAACTATTGTATTCTACTTCTCACATGTCAACCCCACAATTTGACAATGCAAATGTCCGGACCTTGTATCTCCTTCTCGAGTGGAGCTTAGTTCATCTTAGATCAATTACAAATGCTCCAATCCCAGCTCACAGAGTCACTGTCACTTTGGATATTATCTATTATGTGATTCAACCCCCTTTCTCATCTCATTTTTTATCCATAAATAGCAAAGCATATATCTGGCTATTCGTATTTTTGCCTTCTAGGCCAAGCTCGTCTCTTGGTGTGTGTTACCTTACGTTTACACTTTTTCGAGCAAAAGTCAATAATAAAATAACTTTCTATATTCCTTTTATAAAGTATTTATAATTATTGTAGTGGATTTATTAATTGAACTAATTTCATTGGGAAATCCACTGTAATAAATATTAATTTTTTACATCGATTCAACATCAAAAATGAAAATCAAATGTTAAGTGCTAAGTCAAAAATCAATCTAATAATAAAATGGATTGGACTGGTTTGGCAGATTGGACTGAGAAAAGTTATAATATAGGACATCCACCCATGAGCATCCCTAAGGTCAACAGGCAGAATCTTTCCGAAAATCATTACTTACATAACACATCCACCCATGAACATTCCAACACATTTTGGAACAAAATGTAACAACAAAAACAATATGCACGAAGAGAATTAGAATGATGAAGAGAGGACATCAAAGAAGTCAAGGAGGGGGCAAGGAGAAACTTTAAGAAGTTTTAAAGGAATATTTGATGATTTTTAAAAATGAATGGTGTGCTTGAATGGAATCTTTTTATATATAGTTAAATTAAGTGGTTATCCTCTAAATCAATAAAATATATATTATTCATAAATAAAATAATACTTGTATTGTATATTATATGTCTTATTTATATTTTATTATGTCAAATTGTTACTATAAATAAAACAATGAAAAAAATATAGGAAAATTTTAAAAAAAAATAAGGGAAAAGGTATTATTATTTCTTTCTAAGACAAATTTAATCGAATACTATCATCAAAATTATAAATTATATAAATTATCAATATTATCATATTATACATGCATATTATTATATAATAAATATAAAGACGCAAATAAATTGTTATAAACTCGAAAAGAAATTAGCCGCATTGAGAAATAAAATGTGGGAATAGATATTCAATTGACGTGAAGGGTGCAATCCAAATTGGCAATGCCAATTTGGGAGCGCCGGTGCAAATCAGAAATGTCAATGCGGGGGCACCGGTCCAAGTCAAAGGTGCAATTGACACCTATGGTGCCAATTGGTGCTTGTTTTTAAAATGGGAATTTTTAAGGGAACAGTAAAACAATTGATGTCTCAACATGGTAATTATTTACGATCACCAGGAAGTTTGATATACGCAATAGTGTAGTTATAGAGTTATCTTGGACGTAACAAAATTACTTGCATGCTCGAAAAGTATTTTGCAGATCATGCCATTATATTACTTGTGAAGTCGGGCCTCGAATTGGTTGAAAACAATCCAAATATCACACATAATAAGCATAATTCACATTGTGGCAGATGGTTTCCAAGTGAAAGCATGTTGAGAAATCCTCTGAAAGCATGTTGAGAGATCCATAATGAATGCCATGCCTATCAAACCCGTCTTACGAGAAACAGGAAAAGAATGACAAAGAAGCAAATTATTTTCAAACGGATATCAACCAAAAAGACGGCAAGCAACTTTTCTCATCAAAAGACTGTCCAAAGATTTTACGAGCAAATTTTATAGAAACGAAAAAACCCGTCTCACGAGAAACAGGAAAAGAATGATGACAATGAACCAAAAAGATGCGAGTTTTTAGTTTTTTAATCAAGGGCATTGTCAATCGGTGACCCATCATATCCACTTACAACAAAACGAAGACATTTCTTATGCGAAACCCACAATGATCATGCCTTAGCTCCCATTGATTCATCTTCCTCTCATAGATTAATGTTGGTTTTACTGACTCCTTCATGATCCCCGTCTACTTTATCCATTCTCCCCCCTGCTATAGTCTCTTCAAGCTCTTCTTCCTGGCATCCATCTTCTTCTTATCAACCTGGACTTTGGCAGATTCAGGTATCTCCTTTCTGGGAACAGTTGAAATCCCAGCACCAGCATCTGGCATTCCTTTTGACGCTGGAGACGCATTTTCATCCTGGCATTTTGTGGCATTTGGTTCCTGCCCTGATAATGAAACTGTTGTGCCAGAAACAATCTTTGTTTGGTCGACATTGAGGGCGGTTGTTGACTCAGATATGGCCCCTGTCTTAAACTTGGGTTTTTGTTTGATGGCATGGATACTTGTATATAGTCTGCACATAATATGTTGGTCAAATTTCATTATTAGCCTTTTATGGAAGCACTTTATACCAAACAAATTTAAAGTGCATTTTTCAGGACCAAACTTTTCAGTACCTTGCATGACGAGCATATTCGTCATAATTCTCAAGCAGCATCTTCCCGGCATGTTCATTAAGTGCAGATTCTGGGAATGGCTCTATTAGCAGACAGCGAACCACCTGTAAAATTCAGAATTTCAGAGACATACAAGATTTATGGACACATTTCAAAATCACATGATAAAGAAGATATAGAAAAAGAAATCCTAAATAACTTACAATCAGGACGTGACGCAAACCAAGGGAAGGGTTCCAGTCTTTCTTTAACGTATTTACACAAATCTCCCCATTCGTTGCAATATTTGGATGAAAGATTTTTGTGAGAAAGTAACCTGCAACAGAGGAGTCGTCAATCACCAAATTCTAAGCATACATCAACAGCAATGACTTGATCCATCCACGATTTACTGGAACATAATCCGAAAGAAAGAAATGTGCTTCAATTGACAACTTCGCCAATTTTGAGAGGCATCAAATCTCAAAACCAGTTCTATTATAATGATATGAAAGATTTACACGTCTCTACATTTGTTGCAATATTCGGATGAAAGATTTTGATCAGACACTAAACATGGAACAGAAGAGACATCAATAACCATATTCCGAGCATACAAGATATCCCACAAAGATTTAGTCCACTATTTACTAACAGATAAGATTTTTCCATGCAGCATATCCCACAATGATTTCAATCCACGTACAAAAATACTTTTTTTCGCTACAACATACATATATAGTCTGCTATTTACTATACACACATTTTTCTGAAAACTAATCCAGGTACGGAAATTTAACAAAAAAAAAGGTCCCTCCAAAAATTTCTTCTAATAATTTGTTGAAATGCCTCTTCTCGGACTGGATATGTTTGTCATGATCAGACATTTTTTCCACGAACAATCTTATCAGAACCACTTTTAACTGCAGCTACACATTATTTTTGTTATATTTCTGTTTTCGATCAGGTTTTGTTTCCATGTAAAACAAGGAAAGTTAATCCATATCAAAACCACTTCTAACTGCAGCTACACATATTTGTTATGTTTTTGTTTTCCATCAGACTTTGTTTCAATGTAAGACAAGGAAAGTTAATACATATCAAAACCACTTCTAACTTCTACGAATGTTAAAGTTGTTGACATTACCCTTTGGAGGGGAATGGGGAAAGTCACACAACAACAAGAGCTTCATGCGAAATATCCCATTCTCATATGGTGTACCGGCTGAAAAGGGGAAAGATAGAATAATTGATATCATGTGCTAAGCATAAATAATTAAAAAAATCTACGAGTTATATTTTACCAGGGCCTTCAATATCAGCGAATATAGTGGAAAAGTCATCATCATTTACAACTACTTTGATGCCTTCAGGAGGTGTTTCATCAAGATTTTTTAATTCCTTCGCGAGCTGCTTAATAACATTGGGTGGAAGATTTTCATTTGTTGCCTGCAAGAAGCCATACATACACATTAATGAAAGATAAAATGGATTCATGAAAGAATTCACTTTATTGACAAAGAACAGTAAACCATGAATGTCTCCCAAAAGGTAATTCACGACTCCGAGCCTCGCTGTTCTGGAAATGATTATTTCAGACTGCATGAAGAACAAGTCATTACATATACTTGGAAGATTTTAAATTACATTTGCAAATATAATTAATTAACAAAGTGCAAGCACACCGGAGCACACATGGTTCCACTTTTTTGCCTTCAAGTATAGAGAACTTGTATAGATCAACCTAATTGAGAATTCCAATATTCAACAACATAGAAGTTTCCCCAGACTGAGGACAGAACCCATGCTAATAATTCATTCTCTATAAAGAATAAACTCCTATGTCAAAGAAAAAAATATAGTACTGTGTCATCTATCTTTGATGTTTCTTCTGCTATATAGAGAATTCGGGGTGCTCCTTTTTACGTGTGATCTTTTTTTCTACTATATAGAGAATTCGGGATGCTCCTCTTTATGTGTGATCATATTTTTCTACCTACCATGCAGGACATTACAAACACTGAACAAATATCACTGACAACAAACCATTTTTACCACAGTACCTCAGTTATGAAAGCTCGCCTTCCACTGTCCACTGAGTATATTTTTGCAAATGGATTGGGTTGCTTTCATGGCCATGCCCCCCACCCCCCCAAATTAAAATGGTATTAAATGTTGTTATCCCAATACTTTAATTAGGCATTACTTCTTCAAAATCCATGATTGTAGGATGTGAGTAATGCAATTGCCCCACTTGTTGTTTAATTGAATTCCATTTTAGGTTTTGATTTTCTTTTGACATTGGAAGTTGTAACTTATACCTATTTTCATGAATCGTATCATCGATGTCCTATTATTGAAGTTGCAAAATCCATGCACGATAGTTTTTAGAAGCCGAATCACATTGTTATAGTTGGGAATTTGCAGCAATAACGATTATGGCAACCAGAAATATCAATCTCGTTGGGTGACAATCCCTCCATCTATAAACCTTGAGGGTTCGTTTGATTGCAGGGTTGGGCAGGGTTGGGTTGGGTTGGGTGAATAGTAAACTGTGGGGAGGGGGTACCCCTGTAACCAAACGAACCCTGAGAATCATATATATTTTCACCAATACGAGAACCTTACAATACTCTTCAAGAATTCGAGTTGTCCCAATTGCAAAGTTCTGTATCCGTGTAACACAAAACAATATGATTAACCTATTCCTTGCATTAAAATCTCCTAATTTTGTAAATTTTACATGAATCACGAAACAAATACAAATCAAGTATATGTCTCATCTTTATTAGAATTCAAAAGTAGAAGATTTGACTTATAAATCACGAAACAAATACATATCAAACAAATACATAATAGTCCCAATAATAAAAGAGTTTAATGGGGCTGCCCCAACATGGCTGCCCCCGCGCCATTTTCAGTATTTTTTATTTTTTTTGAAAAATATCGCCATGTATATTCATCCATATATCCCTACTATATGCCATTTGAATTTCGTCGGAAACAGAGACTCTTATCGTCAGAAACAGACAGTCATTTTTTAACAGTAACAGGATTTTTAAAATCGACACCATCTCGATGGAGGCCGTAGGAGTCTCTGTTTCTGACGAAATTCAATAGGAGGGATATAGGGATGAATGTACATGACGATATTTTTCAAAAAAATAAAAAAAACGTCGAAAACAGCACGGGGGCAGCCCCATTAAACTCGTAATAAAATGTGTAGCCACATATTTTGGAATCCATCTTTATATTGTTTATTGTAAATACATAATACATATACATCTATCTCATTGAAATATAATATTTTATTTTAAATTAACAGAGAACGAAGAGACGGATTGTGATTCAACTTTTTATTTTATTTATGGATGTAGATTTGATGGTGTTCTCATTTTTTGAAGATATACATATAGTTCTATTTTCTTGTAGATAAGAATGTAGATATCATAATTCGAAGATTTTCAATTAGTTCGATATTTAGATTATATATTATTTAGGAGTTTACATCGCATTGTACGTATTAGGTTTAATTATGACCAAAAGAACAATAGATTCATTTATCAAGAAATTAAGAGTTGACAATTGTGATGGAAGTTATTGATAATTATGTATTGAAAAATCGTCGGTCATAACCCAATTTGTTTGCCTATATAAGACTTTATCCATCATTTTTAAATAATCTAAATCAATAACAATAATTATCAAAATATGTAGTTTGATGGGATTATATACCGGCCCCACCTATAAGAAATTCCTGGCTCCGCCCTGGTTGCTTTATTCTCAATCATCCACAATTCCCAGAGCTAATTAGGTTGCCAAGGTTGGGAATTCGAGGTGCTCCTTTTTATGTGTGATCATTTTTCTACCATGCAGGACATTACAAACACTGAACAAATATCACTGACAACAAACCATTTTTACCACAGTACCTCAGTTATGAAAGCTCGCCTTTCACTGAGTATATTTTTGCAAATGGATTGGGTTGCTTTATTCTCAATCATCCACATTTCCCAGAGCTAATTAGGTTGCCAAGGTTGGGAATTCGAGGTGCTCCTTTTTATGTGTGATCTTTTTAAGGATATTGAGAACTCGGGGAGCTCCTTTTTAAGGATGACTGGAGATATCATTGGAGTTATTACAAATACTGTACAAATATCACTGACAACAAACTGTTAAAAACTGACATCCGGATCCGAATAAACCGAATCCAACCCGATTAAAGGTCTGAATAATCAATTAATATTCAACCAATATTGAATAAACCTAGATCGACCTATACGTCGCAAATCGAATTTCGTTTGGACGCAGTCGACTAAAGTTTGATCGCGTCGTAATGTGTGCCAGAATCCGTAATGCAGTTTGAAACCGTAAAATTAACCATCGCAAAATTTGTCTCGACAAAATAAGATCAACGAAATCGATTGTTCATCGATAGAAGGTCATTTGATAATTTAAAATCGTAGAATTTGAAAAAGACCATATCCGTCAATTTCTGTATCCATCTTGGATCATAAATGTATGAAATTTACATTCTTTGATCATCATGCATAGACGATCAAAATAAGATATTCTCTGAATGAGAAATTTAACGTGCAAATGCGATCGACTTTGACATCTCAAATAAGTAAAAGAAAATGGTTTTTCAAAAAATAAACAAATTTTAGCTCAAAATATATCCATTTGGCCAAAGTTGTATTCTTTTCCCACATTTTCTTCCAATCCCTTCCTCCTATTTTCTCCTTTTCGGGAGAGAATCCCAGCCTTCTCTTTGAAGGTGCAGCTCCTTGGCCTTGTCCCCAAGCTGCAGCAGCCTTCCCTTGAAATGAAAGCATTATTATGATTATACAATCGATTATGATCACATCGTCCTCGAGTATTCCTAATACCCGTACATCCTGCATACAAGACCAAGAATAAACCTAATGGTCTGATTAATTTGACATGGCTTCTTCAACATTAAGTTTCTCATTCGATCATTGGGAGTTGGTATCGATCATATACTTTCCAAATGTCATACATACAAATGTCATGCTTCCAAAGTTCTATTCTTTTCCCACATTTTCTTCCAATCCCTTCCTCCTATTTTCTCCTTTTCAGCCAGGAGAGAATCCCAACCTTCTCTTTGGAGCTGCAACTCCTTGACCTTGTCCCAAGCTGCAGCAGCTTGGGACCATATTTGGATTAACAATATTGGGATAATTAATCTACTGAGTGGAGTAGCTAAAATCCAAACATGTTTCATCATTCCCTCGAAATGAAAGCATCACAATTATACAATCGATTATGATCACATCATCCTCGAGTATTCCTAATACGCGTACATCCTGCATACTAGAAGACGTAGAATAAACCTGATTCTGATTAATTTGGCATGTCTTCTTCAAGGTTTCAACATTAAGTTTCTCATTCAATCATTGTGAGTTGGTATCGATCATATACTTTCCAAAGACATATATCTATCATACATACAAATCGTGTCATGCTTCCAAAGCAAGACGACCATCGATGGAATTTAGTTGATTAATATCTCATGACTGAGCCTTCGATTCAATAGTAAACCTGTATGATCCCTTTGAGATATCGTATTTACTCATATGCCCTCGTATGCACACCAACTTGCCAGTGTATAGACCTGCATCAAGAGGTCAGTCGGATATCAACCTTTGGAGTAAGAATTATCATCTCCTTCTCAAGCTCAACAACCATTTAGCAGTGCCAGTGATATCAACCTTTGGAGTAAGAATTATCATCTCCTTCTCAAGCTCAACAACCATTTAGCAGTGCCAGTGAGTCATCAATCTAACTCTTTAGATATCACCTCAGCACCAGCCTTTATGGTCTAACAATCGGATTAAGATGGCCATGGTATAAAATCCCAATTATGTTAAGGGACCTTATAAGTGTACACATTCATTAATCTCAGATAGAGAATGAAAATCAATGACTTTTATTAATATATTAAAAAGATTACAAGAACATTTAGTGTAGAAATGATTTTCCATGCGCTTACTTATCCAACAATCGTCCACTAGCCCTCAGAACCATTCAGGTACAATCCTAAACCTGTACTCATTACATCCGGGTCAAAAATCTTTTTTACAAAGGTTTGGTAAGGGGATCGGCAACATTGTCGGTAGAGGCTACTTTAGTTTGGTAAGGGGATCAGCAACATTGTCGGTAAAGGCCACTTTAGTGATGATGATGTCACCATGCTTTTTTATCTCCCAAATGATGTGGTATTTTCTTTCCATGTGTTTGCTCTTTTGATGCCATCTGGGTTTCGTTGCCTGAGCTATGGCTTCCGTGTTATTGCAAAGGAGTGGGATAGGAGTATTAGAGGAAACTACGCCAAGCTCCCGAGAAGAACTTATGCAACCATACCGTCTCTTTTGCAGCATATGATGCAGTAATGTATTCAACATATGAATGGTGACCTACTTCTTTCTTCTCCAGCTCAAACACCACCGTTCAATAAGAATACGAACTCCAAAGTTGACTTGCGGCCATCAATGTCAGATTGATTGTCTGAATCTGTATATCCTAAGATTTAGAGATCACTATCTTCATAGACCAAGATGTAATCGTGTGTTCTTAGATACTTGAAGATGCTCTTCATTGCATTCCAGTGTTATTCTCCATTTTTTCTCTTGAAGATCCATTTACATCCAGTGAGCCCCTTTAGGTGGATCCTTTAAGGACTATACATCATTCTTGTGTGTTGTTGCTACATCTATCTATCCATGTCATGATCGATGAGTGCTTCATCAATGAAGTTGGATCATTGTCAGACTCTCTGACATATGGAATACATACCTTCCAGGTTGTATACCCTGAGAATCTCATTATCCACAGAGGATTCTGTGAATTCCTTTACTTCATTCTTGTCTTGACTTTTAAGGAAGTCATCCTCTAAGAATTTCACATCCAGAGAGACGAATAACTTTTAAATCTCAAAGTCGTAAAGTTAGAATCCAATATTGTCCTTTACATACCCAATGAAGTAGCACTCTCTAGTGCAAGATTCCAGCTTATTTGCATCCATGTTCTTGGAATGGACCAAGCAACCCCAAATACTCAAGTGTCTAACACTAAACTTGGCTCTGAACCAAAGCTCATGAGGGATTTTAGGTATAGATTTGCTCGGATCTTATTAAGGATATATATCACAGTCTCTACTACATATCCCCAAAAACTAAGAGGTAGATGCTTTGATTCTCAACTAAAGCCATGAATTCTTTGAACTTTTCATATGTTTCTATTTATAACGTAATAGGAAGATAAACGTGTATCATGAATGATCATTAATAAACATCAAATAATATCGATATACATCGTATGTACTAAGTCAAGTGTTCCCTTGCATCGTGTACCCTTATTTTGGAATGGTGCTCTAGTCATTTCACCTTGAATGCAATGTTCGCAAGTAGGTAAACTTTAGACCTATAGGAAATCTAATGGTCTATCTTTTACTAATCTATTAATCCTATCAAAAGATAAATACCCAAGCCTTAGATGCCAAATCATGGTTAAATGATTTCCATCCTCTCTAGATCATCTTTTAATGTTTTTATTAGTGGTGGTAATACTTATGTGATAGATTTCACAATGCAATATGTTTACCATAATGACTTATGATAAGTTCTACATGAACAAATATCCATTTCTGATTAACTTAGAATAATAAGTTCTGTCTAACATGCGGAATATAGAGACATTCTCTAAGTAATAGGACTCTCCCACTAGATGATGATAGTATGTATGTCCCGACGGCGACTACTGCAACAATCGCGTCAGATCTCATTCGGATGATTATCTCTACTTCATCAAGTTTTCTGATTTCCTTAAATAGATGCAACAAATTGCATAAATAAACAGATGATCCAACTTCTCATCCTACGAGAAAATTGATTTTAATGATGAAAGTAGATTGTATACCTCTATCTTTTTCATATGTTTCATATTTATAACGTAATAGGAAGATAAACGTGTATCACGAATGATCATTAATAAACATCAAATAATATCGATATACATCGTATGTACTAGTGTACCCTTATTTTGGAATGGTGCTCTAGTCATTTCACCTTGAATGCAATGTTCGCAAGTAGGTAAACTTTAGACCTATAGGAAATCTAATAGTCTATCTTTACCAATCTATTAATCCTATCAAAAGATAAATACCCAAGCCTTAGATGCCAAATCATGGTTAAATGATTTCCATCCTCTCTAGATCATCTTTTAATGTTTTTATTAGTGGTGGTAATACTTATGTGATAGATTTCATCAATGCACAATTCCCCATGAGTTAGAAAACCATCTGCAATATGTTTACCATAATGACTTATGATAAGTTTCACATGAACAAATATCCATTTCTGATTAACTTAGAATAATAAGTTCTGTCTAACATGCGGAATATAGAGACATTCTCTAAGTAATAGGACTCTCCCACTAGATGATGATAGTATGTATGTCCCGACGGCGACTACTGCAACAATCGCGTCAGATCTCATTGGATGATTATCTCTCCTTCATCAAGTTTTCTGATTTCCTTAAATAGATGCAACAAATTGCATAAATAAACAGATGATCCAACTTCTCATCCTACGAGAAAATTGATTTTAATGATGAAAGTAGATTGTATACCTCTATCTTTTTCAACGGTTTTCAAGTAATCCAGACAAAATACGTTTCCAGTGCCCAGCTTCTTGCAGTGATGACAGACATCGACTTTTTGTAATGCTATGAGTGTGCTTGAGACAATGAGCCAACATCATGAATCTTCTTCTTTTAGGTCGAACCCTTCTGAGACCCTTACTTCCGTCTGCACTTTCCATTAACTTGTGCAACCATTGCATTATCAGTAGGATTCTCCTTCATGACATCCTCAGTAGACTTCAATGAAGATATGAGCTCAGTATTCGTCAACCTCAGTTTGTTCATGTCATACGATACAATAAAATTATTGAAAGACTTGGGCAAAGACAACAAAATAAAGTTGAATTGCATATATGCATCCATCTATGCCCTAAGAGTATCTAGTTCCGAGAGGTAACACCAAACATTTTGACTACGTGTTCTTGGGGTAACTTCATGCATCTTACAACGAAAAATTTTTTCAGGAGGTTGTCATGATGTGTGCGGTTCACGTCACCAAACATCTTTTTTAGATTCAACATTATATCTTGGGCATTATCCATGTCCACATGTTGCTTCTGAAGCACATTGGACAAAGATCCCAGAATATAGCATCGAACCAATGAATGATCTTCATCATATTTTCATTGAATTTTAGTTCTTCCATTCACACAAGGTTTGTATGCTTGTTCTTAGTGAGCACATAGCTGATACGCTCTGTAGAGAGAACAAGCTCCAAATTTTGGAGACAGTCCAAATAGTTTGGTTCGATTAACTGGAGTGATCCTAGGTGGTTGTTGCGTAAAACTCCTCCTATAAGTCACCATATATCAAGCTGATAGATGGGCCAATCATGTGTCACTGCAACTGATAGAAGAAGGATACGCAGAATAGAATGCCTGGCCACTAGAGACAATGATGATAGTCCACCCCATATGCTTGGGTGAACCACATGCCACAAGTCTTGCCTGTAGTGATCTATACTGCCGTATGCTCAGTGCTTCACTGTGAACACCCACTTGCATCCAACAAATTCACCAATCGGAGCTGAAGAAAGGTTCCAAGCACCGTGCGACTGTAGCGTGGCCATCTCCTCCTCCATGGCAAGACACCACTAATTGTCCTGAATAGCCTCCTGATATGTCTATGGTATTTCCATATGCTTGGGTGAACCCACATGCCACAAGTCTTGCCTGTAGTGATCTATACTGTCGTATGCTCAGTGCTTCACTGTGAACACCCACTTGCATCCAACAAATTCACCAATCGGCACTGAAGAAAGGTTCCAAGCACCGTGCGACTGTAGCGTGGCCATCTCCTCCTCCATGGCAAGACACCACTAATTGTCCTGAATAGCCTCCTGATATGTCTATGGTATTTCCACGGCTGATAGTGCCAAGGTAAATCTCCTGAAATCCTCGAAAAGTCTGCTTAAACAAATGTGTGTTGCCAGAGGATATGAAGTACAAGTACGCATCTGCTTTCACAGAGCAATCAGCACATCAAGATCATATGTCATCTCCTGAACCTGTAAGTTTCCCTCTTGAGAAGGTATTTGCTCATCCTGTAAGGAATCTTGTTGTACAGACAAATCAGTAATGCCATCAGTGGAAACAATATGCTCATTACATACCTGTGAGCATGGAAGGTCGTATCGATATCGATATCGTATCGATACAATATTTCGACGATATATCAACGATATATCGCCGAAATATCGCCCATATCGACGAGCATTTGTGAAGAAAATGCCTGGAAATCGGGATATATCGCCATATCGGTACTCATATCGGTCCCATATCGATATCGATATATCGGCGATATATCGCTGATATATCCCGATATTTCCTTCCATGCCTGTGAGTAGGGGAAATAGAGCGAGACCTGTGAGTAAACACACATGGTAAAAACTAAGTCGAGGTGAATAGCGGTCCAGGGGCAGCCACGGGAGCAGGTGTAGGAGAGCATGTGTAGATACTGGAGACGGGGGTGGAGATGATAGTGGTAAGGTTGTAGGAGGTGGAGGCATGTACTCATTAGAATCAGATGGGGCCAGTTTGTCACTCGTAGGAGAGAAATACATGACAAACTCAAAGAATGTAACGTTAGGCTCAGCAAGACAAAGCATTTCTGTCGAAGCGGATCAAAGCAACGATACCCTTTTTGGGTACGAGAGCAGCCAAGACACGTTGACAGTTTTAGGGGAGAGCTCGTCACGACCAGACAAAAGATTATGAACAAAGGTCACAGATCTAAAACATGGGGTGTAAGGGAGAACAAAGATCACAGATCTAAAACATAGGGTGTAAGGGAGAACAAAGGTCACAGATCTAAAACATGGGGTGTAAGGGGGAGAAAAGGATCTTTTCTCCCAAAATAGAGGAATACATATGGTTCACTAAGCAGCATGCAGTGGAAAATGCATCACCTCAATAAGGGTGAGGAGCACGACTTTGAATCAACAAGGTTCTGGTTACATTAAGTAAATGATGATGTTTGCACTCGGCAACACCATTCTGCTGAATGTATAGACACACGAGGTCTGGTGTACAATGCCAAGAGACCCGAGAAACTCGGATAGTTGAGTAAGGTGCAAAGCTCTAAGGCGTTATCAGAACGCAGGTACTTGACAGTAGGAGAAAATATTCTTTATCTCATTAACAGACTTATTCTTTAACGTGAAAACCCAATAAAGTCTAGAAAAGTCATCTACAAAAATCAGATAAAAACGATGTCCCTGGTGATCATGGACATGACTCGAACCCCAGATATCTAAATGAAGCTCAAGCAACTGAGAACTGCTCTGACTATGACGAGATGGAAATAAGGAAAGGTTATGCTTCCTAAGCTGGCAAGCCTCGAGCTGGAAGGAAGATCGCATAGAGATATGTGGGAGGACATGACACAATTTATACAAAGGAAGGTGGCCAAAACGAAGGTGTCATAGGTGAGACTGGTCCGATAGGAATAGTAGAGATAGCAACATGAGGAGGCTAGACCAGTCTATAGAGCCCCCGCTGCTCACATCTACATCCAATCACCCTGACCGTGAGTATGTCTTGAAACATAAGAGAGGGGTCAAAAATGACACGACAATGCGGATCCTTAGTAATCTGACTAATAGAAAGTAAGTTCATCTGAAAATCAGGGGCATGAACATTCTGCAAGCGCATAGATGGTGTCAAATGCACCTCTCTATCCAGTGACGGGTAAGTGGACCCCATTAGCAATAACGACCCATCTACCAAGGAAGTATAGATCTGTAAGACCTGAAATGGGTTGTCTCCACACAGATGGTGAGAAGCAGCAGAGTCCATAATCCACTCTATCATATATCCACTGCTACATATGTGATAGATACTTGAGTAGCTCGAAGAGGCTCTAGCAGTTTCAGCAGTATTTGTGGAACATGTAATGGTAGTGGCAACCGCTGAAGTCATGATCTCTCGTATATGAGACACAATGTCATCAAGGCGTGGATCTGCCTGAGTTGTAGTGTCTGATGGCTCAATCTGCTCCGCCATGTGAGCAGATGCAGGGTATTCATACTTTTGATAGCATGTGTCCTCAGAGTGTCCTGAACGATGACAGTGTTGGCATCAACCACCTCTTCCACAGGGACTGCGTCCTCTAAATTGAGTAGAACCTCCTCTACCACAAGAAGTAGCAATAGCTAAAGGTGGTTATGTGGTGTCAATAGGTGGAATAAGAAGTCTGTCGAAACGACTGTAAGCCTCCTCTATGGGAAATACGTTCGCCCTAATAAGGAGTTATACATGTGTTGCACCATACTCTAGGTCAAGCGCAACAAAGAAAACTCCAACCATCGTGGTGTTCTCGTATGTTATATGTGCTATGTGGAGGTCGTAATCGGCATGAAGCTGTAAAGCTTCTCGAATATGCCATGAAGCAAGGAGTAAAACGTGTGTAGCAGACAACCATTCTGCTTTGCCCTGGATATGTCAAACTAAAGCTAAACAATCTTGGCTTTGTTCTTCGCTTCGGCATAAGTGGACGACATGAAATTCCGCATCGCCTTAGCAGTAGGTCGGTTAACAATATCATTGGTTATCTATGTGGTGAGGGTCCTAGAGAGCCAAATGCGTTCCTATCTCTATGATGAGGGTCCTAGAGAGCCAAAACACGCGCATACACATCATCCTACCATGAAGCATTTTCCCCAATCTTGTTCATCGGCTCTGGCTTCGTAAGAATGTGCTCCTTATTGTTGCACTGCATAAGGGTCAAAAACTATATGGATCATAACTCGTAGTTGCTCTCATCCACATTCATGATGGAAACCGTGCCTGAATATGTGTAGCAGACGACCATTCTGCTTTGCCCTAAATATGTCAAACTTAAAGCTAAACAATCTTGGCTTCGTTCTTCGCTTCGACATAAGTGGACGACATGATATTCCGCATCGCCTTAGCAGTAAGCTGGTTAACAATATCATTGGTTATCTCTGTGGTGAGGGTCCCAGAGAGCCAAATACGTTCATATCTCTATGATGAGGGTCCTAGAGAGCCAAAATGCGCGCATACACATCATCCTACCACGAAGCATTTTCCCCAATCTTGTTCGTCGCCTCTGGCTTCGTAAGAATATGCTCCTTATCGTTGCACTGCTTAAGGGTCAAAAACTACATGGATCACAACTCGTAGTTGGTCTCATCCACATTGATGGAAATCGGGCCTTAAAAAGGCATCAGATGAAGAAAAGATATCACCCTTGTTTTCTAGCATGATAGAAAAACAGTCGAAAACAGAACTCGACTGAAGAAGTAAATTGATTTGAGCGAGTCTATACAACATACTCGTCAATTCTCAAATCGTGCTAGGGCCGGAAAAGGTGATTTATACGTCTGAAATAACCTTTTCCAATCAAAATCAGACCGAAAAAAAGCCTATGGATAACGCACCAAGGTACATCTGAAATAACCTTTTCCAATCAAAATCAGACCGAAAAAGAGCCTATGGATAGCGCACCAAGGTACGGTGACGTTGAATGTTGCCATAAGCGGCCCCACTAGGGCATGATGGAGGCATGGGGAGTCCCATTGCGACCTGCAGTGATCTGGGCGGAGGGCTAGTGGTCAGCCCACGTCGATTTCCAGTGAGTGACATGGGTGGTGAATTGGGAGGGTCTTGCGGCGACTTGGGGGCCTGCAGTGGCATGGGCAGTAGCCTAGATGGCCCCGCAAAAGCCCTATGGTGATATACAGAGTCCCGCGAGGGGCTGGGTGGGGCCTGGAGGGTCACGCAATCCTCTGACAATGACGACATGCAAAAAGGGCAACATTGACGATGTACGGAGAGGGTTGCGGGTGGGGGTTAGAGTTCAAGGTATGAGAACTCCGATCTAAGACCATCGCTTTGATACGATGTGGAAATGAAAGAATGAATTGCACATTGATGAACTCTTAGGGTTATCTTATATAGGAGAGTAACATGTTGAACAAATTACATAAAGAAGACAAAGGAAATAAATATTACATAAAATATATGAAAGATAACTAATAACTTAGCAGTTGTCAAATATTACTGCACTTAATTGCAGTAATAAAATACCTTCAAGGACTTAAGACTATATATAAGTCTTCAAATACCTTAAAAGACTAAAGACTGTCTTAGTCTAAGGAGTTGTCTTATTCTAATGAGGATAATATAAATTACATGTTGATTATGATAATTTGTGAAACTGTGGTGGCAAAAGCTAAAATTAGAAGTGACTGCTTTGACAATTTTGAGTATCGGTTGCATTTGCATTAAATGCAATAATTGTTTCGAATGAAATGCAAGTCTGTAAAAGGACATGGCATAGTTTCTCGTAACAAAGTGATTGATCAGATGTACAAGATATTGCCTATATGAGAACATAGCTTATTAAATATTAGCCATTTAATGGCTCTTCGAGCTAGTGGAGATTATTGGACATAAGAACCCATGGTGAGTCATTTTGCAATAAAAGTATTCCAAATCACTCCCTAATCTGAAATAAGGAATAATTAATTTGCATATAAGGACAGTTAGTACAATTAGGGTTATGTATCATTACCATCTTGATAATCATGCATCGATTGATTCAATAGTTGAATCATAAAGGCGTGCTTAGATGATATCTAAACAGTTAGATTGAGGACTTATCTAGCACCGTCAAATGATTGTTAAGAGAGGATCTTAAGCCTGAAAGGAGATGGCAATCCTAACTCCAAAGATTGATATCTAACGGACCCCTTGATGTAAGTCATGTCATCTACATAAGAATAGAGATTCAGAAGTATCAGAAAGTTAAGTCAAAGAGTTGACTTAGAGAGATTGAGATTGCTAAGACCTATGATACTGACCGGAAACAGATGTATTACTATATGCTGAGTACGTACATTAGGCAGACCATTAGGTTGATGACCAAATCAAGGTCTATGCATCAACGAGACATATGAGTAATACAATCTCTCAAATGGATCATACAGGTTCACTACTAAATTGGAAGACATGAGCTCACTCATGAGATATTGGAACCAACCAAATTCCAAACATAGTCGTTTTGCTTTGGAAGCATGACAACATTTATATGTATGATATATGCTTTTGGAAAGTATATGATCGATACCAACTCCCAATGATGAAATAAGAAACTTAACGATAAAACCCTGAAGAAGACGGTTCAAATAAGATTAGAACTTCTAGGGCCTTCCAATATGCAAGAGGTACGAGTATTGGGGAAAACTTAAGGGTAATGTGATCTTCGATTGTATAATCGTGACGCTTCCATTCCAAGAAAGTGATAAAATAGGTTTGGATTTTAGTGACTTCTATCGGTGTAGACATCCGATCTTGATCCAATTGTTGAATATTGATCTGAATATGATTCGGATGCAATGAGGAGATAGGATATTATCTCTGACACGATCGAACACCTCTGAGCAGTCTTCTAGATAGGAATATGAGATAAGATCTCATTCTTCAAGTCACTATACACGACATATACAATTGTCTTGATCTTATCTGCAAATATCTGAGGAGAAGGCACATAATTCTTGAAAGAGTTCAAGAATTGTTCCAAGAGCAATATTATCTAAGCATTGGAAATTGGATAATTAAATGAGCAATAATATGTAATAATTATCTAAGAAATATTATGTCTAGCATGATCGGATACCTCTGAGCAGTCTTCTAGATTGGAATATGAGATAAGATCTCATTATCCAAGTCAATATACACGACATATACAATCATCTTGACCTTATCTGCAAGAATCTGAGGAGAAGGCACGCAATTTTTGAAAGAGTTCGAGAATTGTTCCATGAGCAATATTATCCAAGATATCTGATTTTGATCCAATTGTTGGATATTGATCCGAATATGATTCGGATGCAATAAGAAGATGGGATATTATGTCAGGCATAATCGGACACCTCTGAGATGTCTTCTAGATCGGAATATGAGATAAGATCTCATTATCCAAGTCATTATACAGAACATATACAATCGACCTTATCTGCAAGTATCCGAGGAGAAGGCACACAATTCTTGAAAGAGTTTGAGAATTGTTCCATGAGCAATATTATCTAAGCATTAGAAATTGGATAATTAAATGGGATTAATTATCATAATTATTGTGTGAATAGAGACATCCATGATAATTAAATTGAGTTTAATTATCATGGATAGGATTAATGTGGATAACATTATCTACAATAACCATGGATAGTATGGATATGATCCATAATAATATTTGCTACTACCACCAAGATCCGCACCAAGAGAGTTTATGTGAATTAGATTCACATTACATAATTTAATGTGATTACATAACATGAAATATTGGATGGAAGAATTTAATTCTTAATAGTCAATGGTATAATTGCAATTATCACAAATAATTTGGAGCCATTCGATGATAATTCAATTAGTTAATATAGTAGATAAATTTAATTTTGACTCATTCCATTTCTAAGAGTAGACGTCCATGAGTTGTTGAACTACGGTGGACGTCCACCCTAAATTTAGTAAATGGATAGAGCTCTTTATTTATAGATTAATATTTTAATTGATATAATTTGGAAATTGTTTTCAAATCTCTGTGATTCCTTTTTGTATTTTTTTGTGAACTAAAAAGAAACACAAATAAATCTAAACCATTGATTATTGAGATCACATAAATTGGGATCCACGGATTTCTAAAATGTTATAAAATAGAGTCAATTGTTACTTGTTGCATAAGTGATTTGCAATTATTGCATAAATAAAACCCTAGCCCTCTTTTAAATGATATACAATTGTTTCATAAATAAAACCCTAACCCTCTTTAACATAAGTGATATGCAATTATTGCATAAATTAAATTCTCTATCTCTTTCCACGCGTCCAACCTCTCTCCACAACCCTAGGTCGTCCCCTGCCAAAGGTTGGTGGAGATCGCGATCGTCATCGTCATCGTGATTCCTTTTTGTATTTTTTTTTGTGAACTAAAAAGAAACACAAATAAATCTAAACCATTGATTATTGAGATCACATAAATTGGGATCCACGGATTTCTAAAATGTTATAAAATAGAGTCAATTGTTACTTGTTGCATAAGTGATTTGCAATTATTGCATAAATAAAACCCTAGCCCTCTTTTAAGTGATATACAATTGTTTCATAAATAAAACCCTAACCCTCTTTAACATAAGTGATATGCAATTATTGCATAAATTAAATTCTCTGTCTCTTTCCACGCGTCCAACCTCTCTCCACAACCCTAGGTCGTCCCCTGCCAAAGGTTGGTGGAGATCGCGATCGTCATCGTGCTATCATCGTGAAGCCAGACCATTTGCTCAAAGAACTCCATCATTTTCTATGCATCGTGCTTCTGAAGAAGAAAGTGATTTCGTAAGATGAAATCAGGAGGTTACTACCTTAGATCGTTGCTCAAAATTGTGGGAAGTACGTGATTCATCATCACGCCCGCAAGTGCACTCTCGTTGGATCGAACTTGAGTAAGTATGCCTCTTCGTTTAGAGATTGAGGACTACAACCACGCTTCAAGAGGTAAGCATATAACTCATGTCCACGCTTCAAGAGGTAAGCATATAAGTCATGTGTACTTGATGAAACGGCATGGGAAAAGGTTCCCGTACAAAGTGGTTATCTTAAATATTTTTTTCAGTTGACCTAGATCGCATATGATGTGATTTCCACGCTTCCGTGATGCGCTAGGACTAACACCTTGTGCACTCTCATTGGATTGAACTTGAGTAAGTATGCCTCTTCGTTTAGAGACTGAGGACTACAACCACGCTTCAAGAGGTAAGCCTATAACTCATGTGTACTTGATGAAACGGCATGGGAAAAGGTTCCTGTACAAAGTGGATGTCTTAAAATATTTTTTTCAGTTGACCTAGATCGCATATGATGTGATTTTCACGCTTTCGTGATGCGCTAGGACTAACACCTTGCCTTCACCGGCATCCCCCCTATAGCTCTCTGACATTCACGAAAAGAATCACAATATTGCAGCATTGAAGAAAGCGCAATCATCCCTTAAGTAGCCACAACAGAACCCCCCTGTCACAACCTGATCAACCATGACTGACATGGTATCATCCATCACGATAAAATGTAGAGGTACCAGAGGGCATCCGTAACGAACCCCTCACTATGACTAGAAAAAACTACTTCTGGGATGACCATTCACCAGGATGGCAAAAGACGACCGTGATATATTAAGGCCCAATTAAACCATTCGCCTGAAAAACCTCTCCTATGCATCAAGGCCCATAGGAACCACTAATCACAATCGTAGGCCTTCAAAAAATCTATCTTCCACATAACTCCTATGGTCCCTTGTTTCCTCCAATCTACCACAATCTCCAAAGCCCTAATAATAATACACATCATTTGATCTCTCACTCTGAATTGGTGAAATAATCATTCCCAATGCCCTATGCAACCAATTGGCTCCTAGTTTTGCAACGATCAAGCACGTTGGATTCGAAAGCGCAATGGATTAAAAGTTCACAAATGTGGAGAAGTCCTTGGGTAACAAAAACATGAAAGAGTGGTTCAACCGCTAGAAATCAAAGGTACTGACAGCAAATTCAATTATCATGGTCAAACACCAACTTCCAAAACTCCATAAAAAAGGAAATCAAGGATCTGTCCGAGACAATACATCCATCAAGGTTAAGTGCAAAGGTTGCTTCCTTGACCTCCTGCATGCCAAAATCCCTAGTTCACCAAACTGATTCATCCTCGAAAATATGGTTGACCCCCAAGCCAATCCATCAGATAGCTAAGCACCTCGATAATAATTTGTGATTGCTCTTGCCACCACATAACCTCTCCTTGAATAACCTCGTTCCCAATATTAATGGAGTGAATCAAGTTTCGACGACGACAATCACTAGCCACATTATAGAAAAATATTATATATTCCTAATGTCGTTCCCAATATTGATGGAGTGAATCAAGTTCCAACATCGACGACCACTAGCCATAATGTAGAAAAATCTTATTTATATATATATATATATATATTCCCCTCCTTCAACCACTTCTATCACGAACTTTATCTCAACTCCACTTCTTGCTTGTGATCTTCTTCCTTTATAATTTTCTATACCACTCCTCCATTAAGAAACTCCTCCTCATCCAAGTCCCTAAGATCCTCTAGTTGGTCCAGCCTCACCATTTCCTCTTAAGCAAGACTCCTCCATTACTCCCCCTCCCCTATTAAGATTATTGTCTAAAGGTGGTAAACCATTTACGCAAAACAGCTAATTTCAGAGCCAACCTCTAAGTCGTTGAACACTAAACCACCGGTTCCTAGAAGCCCTCCAACTCTATTCAAAAGAAAGCCACCGATTCTCGAAAACCCTCCTCCAACATCCAAGAGCACTCGAATCTAAAATATGATGAAGAACCCCTTCCAGACTCAAGATGACATCTGACCGTGATCTAGGCAATAAAATAACAAATGCCAACTGAAACATCTTCAAAGCCTAAACATACAATAAAAAAATGATTAATGCACGATCTGGAGGAAGAGTTCCTTCAAGTGTACTTGGTAAAATCATCTCCTCCTACAAGGTAAACAAATCTCCATTCCAAGCTACAACTATGCCACCCGAACTACTAGTGGCCAACACCACCTTGATGTACGTTAAATGTCGTCCAGAACCAAACTTCCCCTCACGGAGTCCCGTGATTCATCCTTTGTTTCCAACAAAGACGAGATGTTTGCATGTCGCGTGCCGAAAAAGGATCCAACTGTCACTTGCTTCTCAGTTTGTCACAACCCACACACATTCCAAGTGATAATTTTCTTTGGGAAACCAAGGTTGATCCCCGCATGCCAAGTGATTTAAAACCTGGGTCATAATTTGAGGTGGCAACGACTCAACATTTTGGGGGTATATTGGGTCTGGAAGGGGTTATTCATCATATTTTAGATTCGAGCGCTCTTAGATGTTGGGGTGTCATTCGAACGCGATCTAGGAAATGAAATAACAAATGCCAACTGAACATCTTCAAAGCCTAAACATACAATAAGAAATGATCAATGAAAGATTTGGAAGAAGAGTTCCTCCAAGTGTACTTTCTCTCCTCCTCCAAGGTAAACAAATCTCCTCCTCCAAGGTAAACATTTTGGGGGTATATTGGGTCTGGAAGGGGTTATTCATCATATTTTAGATTCGAGCGCTTTAGATGTTGGGGTGTCATTCGACCGCGATCTAGGAAATGAAATAACAAATGCCAACTGAAACATCTTCAAAGCCTAAACATACAATAAGAAATGATCAATGCAAGATTTGGAAGAAGAGTTCCTCCAAGTGTACTTGCTCTCCTCCAAGGTAAACAAATCTCCATTCCATGCTACAACAATGTCACCCGAACTACTAGTGGCCAACATCATCTTGATGTCTGTTAAACGTAGTCCAAAAATCGAACCTCCCCTCACGGAGTCCCATGATTCAACCATTGTTTCCTACAAACATGAGATGTTTGCATGTCGCGTACCGAAAAAGGATCCAACTATCGCTTGCTTCTCAAGTTTGTCCCAACCCACGCACATTCCAAGTGATAATTTTCATTGGGAAACCAAGGTTGAACCCTGCCTGTGAAGTGATTTACCACCAGAGTCACAATTCGAGGTGGCGATGAGGATCCGACGGGAAAGGAGCCTAGAGCTATAACAACCATCACGACTACTTTTATTAAACATCAATACAACATGAGCCGTCCCTAAATAACTAGGCCTTAAAATGCATTATTTTCAAACAAATTTAGCAGTGCTCCTTATTTACACCCTTATTTACACCAGGAAACAACTCATAAATGTCCACATTACCATACATGCAAGAACTATCTATGACAATAGTCCACCATCACTTCTTAAATACCATTGATATTTTCCGATTGATGAATTAGGACTTGTGAACTATCAATGACTACTTTTCTAATTAATGCATTACGAGCTGCATTGAGCTAGCTTGTAAACATGCTTCTTTTGCCAAATAAGCAACTCCACTACTGCCCATCAAAACATTTAAACAAAATGTAGGGGAATGTAGGAGCGGTTTATGGATACTCTCTTTTAGTCTCAAATTCATATCAACCATCCCAATTTTTAGATGTGCAACTTCTCCAAATGACAACCCAAGTGACCCAAAAGATCTAATGATGCGCTACTTATGTGCAATCAAGCACCACAAATCCAAGTGTCGCATTTTTTATCAAGTGCATTAAATTTGCAAAATAAGTGGATCCGATTTGATTGTAAATTAAGGTTTAGTTATGGCTTGAGTCATGAACTACTTTCTAAAAAACTACTTTTCCCATTAGCATTCTTGAGAGAAATATTGTCATTAACAAACACAACAATGCTTTACTAGAAATCACAATAAAACACCTATACAAAATAACAATCACCCAACAAATTTTGTGGATCTCCTCATTTTCTCCACAAAACAATTCAAATTGCATTATTACACAGATGTTCAAGATAACATTATATATTCAAAAGCTGTTCTTTTCAGATGCATCTTTTACCAATATTTATGGGCTGGGTCTAACACGGATAGGATTGCATGTAAGACCGGTGCAATTGAATAACTTCCAGTAGATTAGCCTTATATTGTTGAGGATTAACACGGTTAGGATTTGTACAAACGAGCATTCAAAAAATCGAATTATAATGCACATGCAACTATAAGTATGCAAACGCAGTTACATATGAGATTCGGGATGGAAGGATTTCACTATGCAATTAGTACACGGAATACAGGAATGCAAAAATAGAACCAAAATCAGATCTTTAGAAAAGAAAAAAGGAAATCCTACAAGATCACAGATCTTAAGAACCTCCACAAAAATCCATAAAAACCTCAAAATAAATGTAAGATTTTGACAGGAAAAAACAGAACAGTCCTAAGACTAGAAGTGAGTCACCGTTTAAAAAAGGAGATTTTGGGCAGAAATGGCATGCGACTTCGCAAACCCTAGAAAAAGAACAGAGCCCAAATCACACCAACCACTTAAAATGAAGGTATATCAGAAAGAAGCCACCGTTTAAACCGACTCATAAATGAAAGAGGAACGATGATGAAATCAACCGAAAAGACAGCAGATCTATCAAAACCACGAACCTTCGGAGCACAAATTGAGCAGAAGCGGCGGGGAGGAGCTGCACGAAGTGACGCCTTTTAATATTTGCCCGTCCCACAGCTCAGATTGAACGATCTTGTCGGGTGGGGGAGCAAATACGAGAGATCTGCTAGATTGAACGATGGGAAGGAACGACTTAGAAGCAGATGTGGCATGCGGGTTTGTGACGACGGGAGAAATTGTTGTTATTACCGATGCATGATGGAAAGGTAACAATAGTAATAAATAGATGAGATAGACGTTGAGATGGGATCGGACTCATTGCAACGGATAGATTCGGGGGGGTTTCAAACCGTAGCTCCTCTGAGGGCTTTCTCGTCATTTCGTCGTTTTTGGCAGTACGCATGTTCTCGTGTTGCTACAAGCTTTCTATCCGTATATGCGTTTGGCTGAACGATTTTGTGGATAACCTTTGAAAAAGTGGACTATTGGGTGGGTAATTTTTTTATTTCGGTGTTTGATAGAAGGTTTTATTACCGAGGAGATTTAAGATTTGGTGTGATTTGATTATATTGAAGTTTGAAAAAATAAATATAAGTTGAGTATTTTATCAATTTTAGATGATAAGATCATACACTATATTATTAGAATGGATGAAAGAGAAATAAGTTATTTGATGTATTAAGTAAGAGAGTATTATTTTTTGGTGTTCCCACACGAGATGGAATAAAATATAGTTGTAGGATCCATCCGTGGGACCTTTTTAAATAATTATTAAAATATTTGTATTTAATTAAATATGCACCAGATTTTGGTATCTAAAAAACGTCATCTTGACACCTGATGTGTCGATTTGGGGGGCAGCCCATTCCCTCTTTTCCTTCCCCTCCCCCTCTCCTTTAAATATAAATTTAGGCCCTACTATAATGAGCTCAAATAATTTAATTCAGACAATACTCCTGAATATATATTTAGGTCCTACTATAATTAGCACAAATTAATTAAATTATATTAATAATTATATTAAAAATTCATCTTTTATTTTTGATTTTCTGAACCAATCCTCTTTAGGTCAATTTAAAAGTATGTAACTTTTTATTTTCTAAACAAATCCTTTTTTAAAGATTCCGCATGTGCATACTCATTATCAAAATGATAAGAATGATTCTGCATATGCTTACCCATTTTCTGAACCAATTCATTTTCAATTATTTTAGTATCGCAATTTCATAAATATTTCTTATGAACAAATTCATATCCATTATCACAATGATAAGAATATGTGACATAATATTATCTGATTCGTGTGGATACAAGTGTATCGTATAATTTAAATAATCAATAGAAACTAAATATGAAGACATTCACCATGACATATTAATAATCCCAACATTCCACGTTTTAATATCTACGTATTTATAAGAAATGCATATATTATATTAAAATCATAGAAAAAATACAATTTTTCAAGAAATAAATTAAAATTGATTACAATTTTCTATGGTATTTTCCTTCGAATTCCTTTTAGGTCTCCTCCTCCTTTACATCATTTGTCGTTTCCTTTGGCATTGTCCCGTCTTCTTTTGAGTATATTCATGGCGTATCTGCATAGATTACATACGCCTACACTCAGCGACTAAGAAAGATCACTTTCCACTGCCCTTTATTGATCAGATTATTGAGAGGTTGGTAGGGAAGGAGTTCTTTTGTTTCTTGGGGATATAACCAGGTTGTAATTGCTCATGAGATAAAGAGAAGACCACTTTTACTTGTTTGTTCGGCACCTACACCTTTAGACTGGTGCCCTTTGGATTGTGTATCTGATGAATACCCATTCATCACTCTTTATTCTTTTATTTTAGCTACAAAACCTATGCAAAACACATGTATATTCTTGTAAATAGCCTAAATTGTCAAAGTGCATGCATTGTGTAAATATGTATATTTAGCATGTTTTTGTGCATAAATAAAAGAATAAAGAAATAAAAGAAAAAGAGGGAGATAATTAAAATAAATATTGAGCGACCTAATCCCAAGGGAGGGCTCAGCATGGGCCTGACCGCAAAAAGATCCCAAGTAGAGAGAGATAGGGAAGCTCATGTGTGTACATATACCTATGTACATAAATAAAAATTATTTTCCCGCCTATTCAAAATAAAAATGTGTATTTATTTATATGTATATATTTGTAAATATAAAATTAAAATAAAAATGGAAAAAATAAAAGAAAAATAAAATAAATAAAATTTCCTCCTTTATTGTACATAGACTATGTGTATAAAACCACACATCTATTTATTTTCCTCTTGAAAATAAATAATTAAAATCCCATAAAAATATTTTCAAATTCCATATTCCATAATGTAAATAAATAAAATAAAAATCATAAAAATAAAAATAAAATAAAAAGAAACAAAATAAAAATCAAAATCAACCTTGTATATATACCATGTACATATTTGTATAAACCTATTTATTTCACCTATGTAAATAATTAATAAAAATAAAATAAAAATACCCTATTATTCCATATTTTATTCTATAAATAAATAAAATATAAAATGGGAATAATTGTATAAAAATAAACAATTTAAAAAATTAAAAATAAAAAATCCATATTGTATATACCTATATATAATAATACTATATTGTAAATACCTTATTTTTATTTCAAAAAAATAAATAAAAATCACTAAAAATAATTTAAAAATAAATAAACATTTTTCATGTTTTACCTTTTTCAAAATTCAGTCATTTATTATTTTTTATTTAATTTCCAAATAATTAATAAAAGCTGAATTTCTATTGGTCCACTAGGGATTGTTGACCCCCGGTCAACTCTCCCCCGCGAACCCTCTTCTCGCGGATCTGGGCGTCTGACCTGATTTCTCATCTTTTTCCCCGCATGATCCGATCACCATCTCCCCAAACCCCAGGCTCCAATTGTTCCATTGGATCCGAGACCTTCGCTCGCCTCTTTGCCTAGGGGTCTGTGCTTCACCAAGCCGGACCCGTCACCTTCTTCTCGAACCTGCAGGACTATTTAGCTCCACCTCCGGCCGCCATTTCACGCCATCTTTGGCATTCCCCCTCGACGCCAGTGACCTCCTCTTCTTCGCCAAAGTGACAGCAGCGCGGAGGAGGGTAGCAACGAGGCTCGAGCAGCCGGGAACCACTGATCCGGCGATGACCACCGTCGTGCGCTGCCGCGAGGTGCGCTCAGCCTCGAGACGCGACGCCCCTTGAGGCCATGACCCCCGGAGCTCCCTGAGCTCCAGCACAGTCGACCACGCCCGCCAGGTAGCTTCGATCGTCTGTAGGGTAGCTTAGATTTAGATTTTTTAGTTTTCAGTTCTCTTAGCTCTGCCGCCACCGCCAGCCGTTTCCGTCTACCCATTTGTCCATCCGACTCGACCTTCACCTTCGCCACACTCCTCTCCACCTTCTTCATCCAACCAACCCCCCTGACTCGCCCCGGAGCAGGTCCTCCTCCCTCCTCCGTCGTTGCCTCGTTGGAGGATGTCGCCCCAATGCACATACTCGCCCATTTCACCCCTAACTTGGTCGAGGCAATTTGCCCTTGACCAAGGACTGTTCTGTGCACTTTGTAGGTCGAAGGAGGCCCATCTGAGGGCCCGAACGCCCCACCACAGCAGCTCCAGTCCTTCGCTGTCACCGGACCACTCCGGTGGTCGTCGGCCTCATCGGAGGCATCCACTACCTGCAGACCATCGAGGCGAAGCTATCCCCCACTTCAGCAGCTCCAGAGGACATCTCCACTGCGTGCATTGGGCCAGCAAAGTTCGCCGGCATCGAGTTCTTGGAGATCGTCCTGCCACCGTCCGATCACCACCTCAGCCCCAGTTCTGATCCTGACCGTTCGTCCACGCCAGCTTTCCACCATCGGATCTATCAGAGGCCTGATCTAGACCATCCACTCAGACGAAGATGCACCATATATCCATCGCCGTCTGATCTCCACATGTCCTCTTCATCGTCGTCGATCCAGCGAGGGTTTAGCCACTGCCTCCCACCGTCGGATCCGACATGTGGCGAGCTCTCGAGCGCCCATCAGCTGAAGAGGAGCCCTCGTTCCACAACCTTCCGATCTTCCACGTGGCGTCGCTTCAGCCGTTCACTTTTTAATAATGGGTAATTGTTCTTAGGCCCCTTGGGTTATTGCCTTTACTTTTTAATCCTGTTAAATATTTTATCCTGTTGTTTTTATTTTGGTAATTTTGCTTTAAGGACCTTCATGTTTCCTTTATTTGCAATCTAGTCCATGTATATGTGAACCACGTGGGTCGACATGTGAGATTCTGGTCATTTTGCATTTTCTACCTGGTGTTTCTTCTGTGTTACTGAATGACATTTTATAAATAGAATTTGCATAAATGCCCCTCTGTGTCTGATACGCGTGCATCGCACGTGCTTTTGTGGGAATTTTGCCCAAGGGCCCTCGCACTTTATCTCCTTGTTACTGTTTGGCCCCTGGAAATACTTTTTCTTGCATGTAGGTCCCTGTGAACTGTGAGCCTTTGTTTGATTGAAATAAAAAATCAAACTAAACCCAAATTGCGTGAAATTTGGACACGTGGCTCCTGCCACTGTGTAAAAATTTCCCTAATTTCTGGGTACATTTTTTAGGCTTTTTATTATTTTTAAAAATTCAAAAACTAATGTTTTCCTTCTGTTTGATTTAGAAAATCATAAAAAATATATAAAAACTCTTTCAAAAATTCTAAAAAAATAGGAGTCGTTAGTTTGTGTGTGTTTGATTTTCTGTGCATTTTTTGCTATTTTTGGATACATAAAAACCTTAAAAATTGAAAACCCATTAAAATCTTATGAAAATTCTAAAAAAATTAGAAAAACCAAAAAAATACAAACTCTTCTTCTGAATTTTCTCTGTTGTTTTTATTTGTCATAAAAATTACCTTCAGGCTTTTACAGATCAATTTGATATTTTAATTTGATATTTCAAGCCTGACTGGACAGCACCCTTCTGTTTTTGCCTTCTTTGATTTATAGAAAATTCTACAAAAATTGGAAAAATCTCAAAAATTCACCAGTAAAAAACTTAAAAAGCTTAACAATATTTTTGTTTGAATTTTTTTGACCATTTTTCGAGTGTTTAAATAATTGGTTGAAGTTGCTTGTATTTACCTTGTTCTTATTTTTCTTCATTATTAAAAACCCAAAAAAATATAAAAATAATTAAAAACCACCAAAAAATACTTGTTTTTGCCTTGTTTCATTCTTGACTACTTCGTAGGCCGCAAGGCCAACTCGTGCTCCTCGAGACCGCCCCTGGGTGTTATACCAGGTTAATCACATAGCAAGACCGCTATTTTACTTTTCATTGATTTTGTCTTCTCGATTGGTGGTCTGATTTTGTTTCTTGATTGAGCTCTGAGCCCCGAGTGACTGAGGTCGCAACGACCTTAGTGATATCTTTACCTTAGTCTATCGGGCGGCTCATCAGTATCGCCCTACTACATTCCAGAGGTGTATGTTGATCCTTTTTTCCGACATGGTACATAGTTTTCTAAAGGTTTTCATGTATGATTTCTCGATCTACAAGGATAGCTTTGACACATGTCTTACTATATAGACAGAGTACTTTAGCGTTGCTATGAGGTGAACTTAGGGCTCTCATTGGAGATGAGTCACTTTATGGTGACTAATGGAGTTGCATCGGGACATGTCATCTCCAAACATAGTGTGGAGGTTGACCCAATTAAATAGATGTGATCTCCAAGATAGAGTTGCTGACAAATCTAAAGTAGTTGAATTCGCTCCTTAGTCACATTGAATTTTATAAGCGATTCATAAATGACTTCAACAAGATCAGCGGGCCTATGACTAAGCTTTTATGCAAGGAGAGTGAGTTTGTTTTTGATGAAAAGTCCTCCTTACATTCCATCAGATGAAAGACATGGTTACTAGAGCTCGCGTTTTTCGATGACATGATTGGTCTCTCTCCTTTGAGATCATGATGGATGCGTCATACTATGCAGTTGGAGCTATTTTAGGGCAGAGGATGGATTTGAAATCATTTGCAATACACTATGCTAATAAGACTCTGGATGAGGCACGACGTAATTACACAGTTATAAAGAAGGAGATGCTGACGGTGGTGTTTTCTTTAGATAAGTCTTAATCTTACCTACTGGGTTCACAAGTTATTGTCTACACGAATCACACTGTTATATGGTACTTACATGCCAAGAAGGATGCCAAACCACACCTTATCAGATGAATCCTTCTTCTTCAGGAGTTTGATTTAGAGATTTGAGATAAACCTAGAGTTAAAAATATTGTGACAGATCATCTTTCTCAGATTACAGATGTAGAGTCCCTTGAGCAGCTACTACTTCCGATTTCAGAGACCTTTCCAGATTAGACTATTTTATCTATTGCCTCACTCCCATGGTATGCTGATATTATGAATTATCTTGTCTCCAAGAAAGTTCCACAATATTGTCCCAAGCTGAAGGTAGACAGATTTCTGTCAGAGATTCATTTTTACCGGTGGGAGGATTCATACTTATTTGTTGAGGGTGCGAATTGTATCTGGAGGAGGTGCATTCTTTAGGAGGAATACACCAATGTGCTTGAGCATTGTCACAAATTAGAGGCTAGTGGGCATCAATCGGGGAAGCACATGACAACAAAGATTCTACAATACATCCTATGGTAGCCAACTTTATTTAAGGATGCTACAGATTATGTGAGACATTGTAGTGATTGCCATTGAATGGGAGGAACCATTGGTTTCAAGGATAGAATGCCCCTGAAATATATCCAGATTTTAGATATTTTTAATGCTTGGGGCATTGACTTCATAGGCCCATTCCCTGTCAATAAGGGGTTTCAGTACATCCTTCTTACCATAGATTATGTTAGTCATTGGGTGGAGGTTATACCCACCCGAGTAGTTGATAGTCGCATGGTTTGTCACTTTCTTAAGGACAACATTATTGCATGGTTCAGAATTTGCAAGATTATCATTTCAGATGGTGGAAGCCATTTTATCAAGAGAGGTCAAAAAGCTAGTTAAGGAGTACGATATTGAGCATCGTATTTCTCCTTCTTACAACCCACAGACTAACAGCCTGGTTGATATTTTAAATTGGGAGATCAAGATGATTCTTTAAAACTTGTACGTCCAGATAGGAAGAACTGGTCCCCGATGCATGACTCGGTTCAATGGGCTTATTGGACGGTGTACAAGTCTCCATTGTGTATGTCCCCCTATAAATTGATTTGTGGAAAGCCTTGCCACTTGCCAGTTGAGATGATACACAAATCATTATGGGCAATCCGTGTTTGCAATTTGGATTATGAGAAAGCAGTCTAGAGTAGGAAAGTGGATCTGAATAGATTGCTAGAATTCCGAGATTTTGCTTATGACAGCGTCTTGATGTACAAGAGAAAGTCAAGCGTTGGCATGATAGACACATTATGAGAAAGACTTTCAATCCTGGTCACATGGTCTGGTTTGTTTGATGCGAAATTGAAGTTGTTTCTAGGAAAACTTAAAAGCAAATGGTCAGGACCGTTCATAATTCAAGTTGTGCGTGAGAATGATAGTAATGTCATATCTGGGTTGTCATATGACGCACAACCATTTGTACTAAATAACAAGTTTCTGAAGCCATATCTTGATCATGATAGATTCTTATCTGTAGTTGATTCCATCTATGTGTTATTAGACAATGATCCTTTGACATCTTATTTGTCGGATACATGAGTTGATATTCTTTTGTATTTATCACTTTCATTTTATTCTTTTTCCTTATGTTTTTATCATTCACCTCTTTTCTGTGTGTGCGTGTGTGTCATACTTAGGATGTGCTCTATCCTAAGTATTAGGGGAGTTGAATGACTTGAGTTGTTACATTTTCATTCTATTTCATTACTCTTGTTGTTGCTTATACTTAGGGATCATTTACCCTAAGTATACGGGGAGTGATGTCATTCATTTCTTTCTTCTTTATTTTTTATTTTTATTTCTTCTGTTCTCCCACTTATCCTTTAACTTATTGATATTCTTTTTCTATGCATAGTGATCTTTTAACCTAAGTACAGGGGAGGACATGTCAAGTTATTGAGTTTGTACATTCTTTTCCTTGATTTTCCTTATTTGTACAGTCTTCTATACTTAAGATTATTTGATCCTAAGTTTAGGGGGGATCACCGACTTCTATTTATTTCATTCTTTATTTGTGGAGTCATTATAGTATAGGATTCTTTTCACTTTTCTATACATATCACGAGCTATGTCTTCCTTTCTCGCTTCTTGGTTACTTTCAAGCTAAGTATGGGGATGTTATATATATTGTATATAAATACTTTAGCCATAACTCATACTTTCGTCTGTCTAATAGTACGGCTAATAAAACTAGAATAAAAATATTTTGTAAAAACTTTATAAAAATTCTTTGAAAAAATTATTTGAAAATATTTTTTGCAAAATAGTTTTGTAAAACCTTTGTAAAAATGTCTGAACAAATGCTTTGTAAAATATTTGTAAAAACTTTTTGTAAAAAACTTCTTCTAAAAACCTTTGTAAAATTATTTGTATAAAAATTGTTGAAATTATTTTTTTGTAAAATGTTTGTAAATTATTTTGTATCAAATATATCTATACCGTAAAAATGTTTGTAAATGTGTATAAATAAACCTTTTGTAAAATTGATTTGTAAAAGTTTGTAAATTATTTTTAAAAACCTTTTGTAAAATGTTTGTAAAAATTGTTTTGTAATTTTTTGTAAAATGTTTTGTCAAATATTTTTGTAAGATATTTTGTAAAGATTTTGTAAAATGTTTGTAAAAACTTTTGTAAAATAGTTTGTCAAATTATTTTGTAACCTTGTATATAAATAAATTTTATGTAATTATGTGTATATAATGGTGTGAAAATAAACTTTGTAAATAAAACCTCATAACAACCTTGTAAATGTGTGAATAAAAATTACTTTATGAACAAAATTCTTTTGTTAATAAAATTCTTTGTATAAAATTTGTAATTAAAACTTGTATATAAATTTCTTTAATAAAACTTGTTCAGAAAATTCTTTTGTAGATAAAATCCTTGTAAAATATGTACATAAAACTTGTAAATAAAAAATCCTTTTGTAGAATCTTGTATAAAATATGTATAGTCTTGTATATATTTTTGTATAAAATTCTTTGTATAATGTGATTTTGTATAAACTCCTTGTAAATTCTTGTAAATATGTATAAGTCTCTATTAAAAAATCCCATAAAATTGAAAAATATAAAACCCATAAAAAATTTCAAAATTCTCTTAAAACCTTTTCAAAAAAGTTTGTTCTTTTCTTTTCTTTTCCTTTTCTTTAAAAATGTGTGTATGTATTTCTTGCTTTTTGCATTTTCATTTTTCAGAAATATATTGATGCCTAAATCCATGTTGAAAAGATTCGATTGTCATGAGGCAACTTCCTAAATCGTTTTTTTTAAAAGATATGTACTATTTAGGATGTTGTCTCCGACTATTTTCGTTGGTTGTCGGCTACCTAATGCAACCCTCCTTATTTATCTGGGCTTATGGACGAGTTGACAAGTCACATTAAGGATGAGTTACCTCGGTGTATGTTATTTCCTGATGATATTGTGTTGATTGATGAGACTAGAGATGGAGTAAATGAGAAGCTTGAGGTCTGGAGACATGCATTGGAGACCAAAAGATTTCGTATAAGTATGTCTAAGACTGAATATATGGAGTGCACCTTTAATGGAAACAATGGTGGAAGGAATTAAGGTGAAGATCGATGATGATAACATTTGGAAGAGAGATTCTTTTAGATATATGGGATCTATTTTTCAGCATGATAGGGAAATTGATGGAGGTGTTACTAATATAATAAATATAGGCTGGCTAATGTGGAGAGGAGCTTCTGTTGTTCTCTGTGATAAGAAAAATACTTTAAAAATTAAAGGAAAGTTATACAAAGTAACCGTGAGACGTGCTATGCTCTATGGATCTGAATGTTGGCATGTGAACCATAGACATGTGCAGAAAATGGATGTAGCAGAAATGAAAATGTTAAGGTGGATGTATGTGTACACATGCACACGTAAAGATCGGATTCGGAATGATGCAATCAGAAATAAAGTTATTATATCTGCGATCGAGAATAAGATGCGAGGAAATCTCTTAAGATGGTTTTTTCATTTGCAAAGAAGGTCAGTTGATGTACCAGTTAGGAGATGCGAGTGTTGGGATGTTGAGTCCGCTAAGAGAGGGCGAGGATGTCCTAAGAAGTGTTGGAAAGAGACTATAAGAAGGGATGTTAGTTTTCTAGATATAAGCCTAAGATTGACCCAAGATAGATTTGAATGGAGGCAAAGAATCCATGTAATCGACCCTATTTAATTGTGAGAAAAGTCTTTATTGTTGTTGTTGTTGAAGCCCGAGATTAACCCAAGATAAATCTGAATGGAGGCAAAGAATCCAAGTAGCCGACCCTACTTAATTGTGAGAAAAGGCTTTGTTGTTGTTGTGATATTGATGCCTAAACTAGTCTGGAATAAAATCGAAGAATGGAGCTTTGTTAAGACCTTAATCCACTTAATTTCATAGGAACCTTATAGGAATTAGAGTTGAGACTTTTCATGTCATAGTACTTAATTCTTTGAGTCCACAAGACTATGTTCACATGTCATATTGATTGGTCTCGGTAGAATATTTCATACACATGCATGATTCTTTAGACAATGACATAACTTAAACAAGCACTTTACATGTGGCTCTTCACTAATGAGGTGGCGATGGGTATCCTCTGGAAAGAGAAGCACACAAATGGAAACATACGCAGTCACCTTGAGTGGCCAGTGTGATCTAACCTAGTCTAGTGACATGGACGTCTAAAGATTGGAGTTGTGGGTTGAAATAAGGCTTCGTATGGGGGTTGGTCCGCCGACACAATTTTTTATAAGACCCCAGTAGCGCAACAATTCTTTCCACCAAATAGAAGCCATATGTATTCCAAAAAAATAAATATATTGACCACAATGGTCCAACTTTAGAGAGACTACTGATCTTAGTGGAGACTTGGCTACCCTAACCAGCTTCACAAGGAGATGTGGCTACACTGGCCACATTCCACTTCTCTTCTTATTCTTCTATATCATCCCCCCTTCGATTATGGATTTATCACATACCTGAACTTAGAAGGAAATACCTCACTCCTCGCGGAAAGAGTATCTAGACTGGTGAATTAGGGTTACCTTGTTAAGAGAAAAGTATGTTCAATTTCACTTCTGATGTGGAGATATATATTTTGCTTACACAATATAAGTAAGATTCATAGTCATCAAAATTGCATA
Source organism: Ottelia alismoides (assembly GCA_037367405.1). NCBI lineage: Eukaryota > Viridiplantae > Streptophyta > Magnoliopsida > Alismatales > Hydrocharitaceae > Ottelia > Ottelia alismoides. Next base: position 211,301 of record JAZKJV010009177.1, read on the forward strand.
TGAGGACTTGTTATGACTTGACTGTTGAGGCGACCTGAATAGAGACTTGTGTAACTTAAAAGATGTTAGATCTTAAATCCGATTCCCAATAAGGTTCTGCCAAACTAATAATCCAAAGGTCTGATCAAGCTCCATGCTTTGATTTTATGAAGATTAGTTTAAAAATCAAAATTATTCTAAGTTCTTAATTTTTCCTTTCTTCTTTTGCTTTTAGTCACTTATTCTTCAAATAAGTGTTTGATAAGGGACTAGTAAAGGTAAATTATAGGGGGATGATGCATTTCGTCATCTATATTCATTTATTTTAACTTAAAATCCCTTATAAAACACATGTAAATATCAATAAACCTCCCCTTTTATAAAGCTCTATTCTTGTGTTAATATTGTATATTTATCAATGTTTTTAACCTAAAATAAATAAATAAATAAATAAAGGAAAATTAAATAAAATAAAAACTTTATATATGAAATAAATACAAATTGACTCTGACCCCAAGATTAGTTCAAGACTTGACTAGATCGGCAAAGAGCAAAGTAGGGAGAGATAAGGCCTTCAACAGAAAAATCAAGAAAAAGACTCTCCATTCATGTATATTTATCACTTGCACATCACTATTTATATTCCATGTTTTCTTCTACTATTTTTTATCACCAAATTCATCTCAAATAAAAATGTATTCTTCTTGGAAATTCTGCATAAAAAGAAGGTGTAGTTATTAAACATAATTGTAAGAAGAATCATTGTATATATTAAAAATAACATCACTTTGAAGAAGCTACAAAAATCAACTTGTCAAATCAATATCTTCTCCATAAAAAATTGAAATAAATAAAAACCGCTTGTGTTCAAAATTAAATAAGCTTTGAAATGAAAGTGGTTTCACTAAATAGAGTTAAGATGTGAAAAGTGAATTTTTGGAGTTCTATTGTACATTTGCCTATGTTGTATTATATATTATGTATCAGTCTATTTGTTTTCTTCTATTTTTGTACATATTGTATTCTAAATTATTTTATATATTTTATTTTATGTATATAAATACAAATAAAAATTACAAAATCATAAATACACAATAATAACAATGTGTATATATTGTGTAGGTATCACATACTTATATTGAAAATATCCTTATTTGTTTAACTTAATAAATGAGTTTATAAAAAATAAAATAAAAATGTCTTTAAAATCCTTATATTATGTTGTAAATTAATAGATTATTAACTTTTATATTTATTTGTAAAAATAATTTATTAAAAATTCATGTGTTGTATACATAGGTATATACACAAATGAATAAAGGTAAATATGTTTTTTTCCTAATTATTTAATATATTTAAATTATTGAAAATCGCCAAAAAAAGTTTTATTATTTATTAATAATTTTAATATATAAAATTATTTTATTTGAATTTATTTTTCTATTTATTTCTAATTTACTTCAAATTTTACATCTTTTTTATCTTTTAACGATTTTATCCTATTTAGACTTGGTTCCCATTGACAGACCCAGGTCTGTTGACCTGGTTCAACTCTCCAATCTTTCAGCTCACTCGAATAAGTCGCTCGTCGACCGTTCTTCTCCTATTTTTTCAACTCTATCCGACGAACTTCTCCTATCAATTCCTTCTTAAAATTGATCATTCGAATAATGAGAATCACCATCTAATAAGGATTTTGTACTTTTATTTTGCTTTTAATTCTATTATTTAGCATAAATCTGATCATCCCAGATCTAGCTCCAATCTACTCAATTATAGTCCCTCCATTCATTTACTTCCATTTCCAACCTTCTGATCACCATCTCCGACCTCCTCTCCAGCTTCATGTCTCCTCTGTTCATCCAGATCCCGCCCAGATCTGGAAGTCGACTCCAATTTCATCCACCTTCACCGGAGTTTCCATCCACTCCCACATTTCCTTGTCTTTTCACCTAATAAGTTTGCGTTCATCCATATCCTACCCAGATCTGGAAGTCGACTCCAATTTCATCCACCTTCACTGGAGTTTCCATCCACTCCCACATTTCCTTGTCTTTTAAGCTAATAATTTGGTCAGAGATTATCTGAAGGATATAGAATAATCCTTAAGCACATCAAGGAAGCGTGAGGATCGCATCATATATGATCGAGAGCGACTAGTCTCACTAGTTGCTCGGTGCAACAACAACAACAACAACAAAGCCTTTTCCCACAATTAAGTAGGGTTGGCTACATGGATTCTTCACCTCCATTCAAATCTATCTTGGGCCAATCCCGAGCTTACATCCACAAAACTAAGATCCCTTCGTATGGTCTCTTTCCAACACTTCTTGGGTCATCCTCGCCCTCTCTTAGCCGGCTCAACATCCCAACACTCACATCTCCTAACTGGTGCATCAACTGATCTTCTTTGCAAATGTCCAAGAACATTTCCAACACTGCCCGGTGCAACGAAATTTAAAATATTTTAAGATGAAACCACATGATCCAAGAACATTTCTTGGATCGTTTCATCTAACCACATAATAGATATAGGAATACCTCTTGTAGCGTGGTTGCGATTGAGCCTCTAAGAGAAGAGACATCATGTCTCAAGTCCGATCTGTCAGAGGAGACGCTTACGAGCGTGAGGATGAGTCGCATCCTTCTCGCAATCTAAGTTGTTGATCCAAGCAATGGATCTCCTGATCTCGTCTTACGAGATCAAACGCCTTCTTCATGAGAGATATGCACCAAAGAAGATGGAGACCCAAGAGTCGTCAAAGCGGTGGCACAATGGTGGAGCGATGACGAAGGCGGCCTTCTCTCTATGAAAAGAGTGGACGGCCACTCAAGAGAGAGAGAAGAGTTGGCGTGAGAATGAAAGAGAGAGATGTTGTGATCGCGTCACTCGAAGAGCAAAGGATGCCTCTTCTTATATAGGATTTTGGGAGTCTATGGATCCCAATCCATGAACAACAGACAATCAATGGGTGAGATTGATTTGTGTTTCTTTCAATGGCCATGATGTTGTTGTAGAAAACACAATGAGCATAGATTTAATTTAAATTAAATTATATTGATAAATCAATATAATTAACTTAAAATTCAAATCATTTGACTAGTCTTGAGATAATGAGGAGACTAACCTCATCCCCTAAAAAGGGAGGGACGACCACCCTTCTCCTCATGGAGATAAGCGGTCGTCCACCCTCTTAGGGTAGAATGAGTCCATCTATTCAATTTCTCATTAGATCTCATTATGTCATTATATCTTCAAGATTTACAACAACTCTTGTCGTAAATAATTTCACAAAAAATAATTCATAATTATCTTGTGAATATTGCAATCATGCCATGGGAATTATGTGACACGTTCACAACCCAAAATAAAATGTAATCATATTTTCAATTAATCATTCAATGTATATCCAATTCACATTAATAATTAATTAACAAATATAAATCACAATTGTGCTCTCTCTAATATATTATAAATCACATTTATAATTTACATGAAAAATTGTATAGAGCTATCCATATTATTTATATCCATAGTAATTAAATCACATTTAATTATATTGGATTATCATTTCATGCATTGAAATAATATGAATAAAATTCACATTATTCAAGATAATTAAATCACATTTAATTATCCATTTCTCAATGCTTGGATATAATCAACTTTGGAATTATTCTTGAACTCTTTCAAGAATAATGTGCTTTCTCCGCAAATACTTGGAGATAAGAACAGAGTGATTGAATTGTTCCACGCATAGCGACTTGGATATTGAGATTTCATCTCACATCCAGATCTCATGGACCTCTCATAGATACTTGATTTAATCAAGGCCACAAATCTAATCTTCTCATCACATCTAAATCTCATTCAGATCAATGTCCAACACTTGGACCAAGATTAGATTACTTCTCTACTGAGAGGAGTCACTAAAATCCAAACATGTTTCATCGCTCCCTCGGAATGGAAGCGTCATGGTTATACAATCGTTTATGATCACATCATCCTCGTGTATTTCTAATACTTGTACATGGTGCATACTAGAAGACTTATGAGCCCGAAGATATAGATCAATTTTACATTGTCCTCTTTAGACTTTCATCATCAAGTTTCTCATTCTTAGTCATTGGGATTTGGTATCTATCATATGCTTTCCAAAAGCATATATCATACCTTCAAATTCTTATCATGCTTCCAAAGCACGATGACCCTGCATGGAATTCGATCGGTCCCAATACCTCATGAGTGAGATCATGTCTTCCGGTTCATAAGTGAACCTATACGATCCTATTGAGAGATTGTATTACTCATATGCCTTCATATGCACACTAGATCGCCGGTATATAGACCTTTATTAGGTCATCAACCTATTGGTCTACCAAATGTACACGCTCAGACATATAGCAACACATCTGTCTCCGTTCATAGGATGTGTGCCTATATCGTGACAGTATTTAACATAGGACTTAGGTTATCTCGATCTCGTTAAGTCAACCCTTTGACCTAACTATTCTGATACCTCTGAATCTCTATTCCCATGCATAGGACCTACATCAAGAGGTCGGTCAGATATCAACCTAATGAGAAAGCGTTACCATCTCCTACCTGGGTTGGAGATCAATACTTAATAATCATTTGACGGTGCTTGATGAATCCTCAATCTAACTCCTTAGATATTCATCCAAGCACCAACCTTTATGATTCAATTATTGAATCAACAACTGTACGATTAATAAGATGGACATGGTACATAACCTTATTTGTACAGAGGGACCTTATAGTGCATTCATTCATTTAATCTAAGAAAGGGAGTGAAAAGAATCAATAACTTTTATTGATAAATTAAATATTACAATAATATTTATTGTAGGAATGGTTCTCCTCAGGCTCACATGGCTAACAATCTCCCACTATCCCTCAGAACCGTTCAGGTACAATCCTTAAACCCATAATCATTACATGATGGTCGAAAAACCTTCTGTGTCATAGGTTTAGTAAGAGGATCAACAACGTTGTCGGCATAGGCCACCATGGTGATGATGATGATGTCACTACGCTTTTAAATCTCTCGAATGTTGTGGTATTTCCTTTCCATGTGCTTGTTTTTTGATGCCATCTGGGTTCCTTTTCCTGAGCAATGGCTCCCATGTTATCGTAGAGTAACGGGATGGGAGTATCATTGGAAATTGTGCCAAGTTCTAGGATGAAATTACGCAACCACACCACCTGCTTTGCAACATCCAATGCGGCAATATATTCGGCTTCTGTTGTTGAATCTGTTGTAGTATCCTGCTTCTTGCTTCTCCAGCTCACAGTACCACCGTTCAATATGAACACGAACCCTGATGTTGACTTTCGATCATCAATATATGACTGGAAGTCTGAATCTGTGTATCTCAAAACTTAGAGATCATCATCTCCATAGACTAAGATGTAATCTTCCATCCGTCTTAAATACTTGAAAATGTTCTTCATTGCATTCCAGTGTTGCTTTCCGTAGCAAGATTGGTAATGACTTACCACTCCCACTGCATGGCAGATATCTGGCCTAGTACACATCATGGTGTATATTAAGCTTCCTACAGCCGATGCATAGGGACATCTGGCCATGGCTTTCTTTTTCTCAACACTTTGAGAAGCCATCCCTTTAGATAGGTGTATATCATGTCTTAAGGGAAGGAAACCTTTCTTGGAACTATTCATACGGAAAGATTCAAGAATCTTCTTAATGTACTCATTTGGTGATAATCCCAACATCATCTTTTCTCTATTTCTGAACAACTTCAGCCCCAAGATGTAAGAGTCTTTTCCTAGATCTTTCATCTCGAAGGTATGGGATAGCCAAATCTTAACACCGGTCATCATCCATGTATCTTCCCAATGATAAAGATGTCATCTACATAAAGAATGATGAACACAATGACGCTCCCACTATGCTTCTTGTACACACAAGATTCATCAGGATTTTGCACAAAATCATAACTATTTATGGTTTCGTCTAATCGGATGTTCCAGCTACAAGAAGCTTGTTTGAGACCATAGATGAATTTCTTCAGCTTGCATACTTTACCCTCCTCGGTTATGAAACCTTGGGTTGCTCCATATAGATATCTTCCTCAAGGTATCCATTGAGGAACACTGTCTTGACGTCCATATGTCAGTCGTCATAGTCAAGATATGCATCTATAGCTAGCAGTGTCCTGATGGACTTAAGCATAACCATAGGAGAGAACGTCTCACATAGTCGATGCCTTCTTTCTGTGTGCAGTCTTAGGTCACGAGTCGTGCCTTGAAAGTCTCTACTTTCCCATCAGACCCCCTCTTTCTCGTGAATATCCATTTACACCCATTGGATTTTACCCCTTCAGGTGCATCCTTTATGGTCCATACACCATTCTTATGCATGGAGTCAATCTCTGACTTCATTGCTAACATCCATCTATCCATGTCATGATCCGTGAGTGCTTTATCAAATGAAACGGGATTATTGTCAGTTTCACCTGACACGTGGAATCCATATCTTTCAGGTGGTTTAACGACATTCGAACATCTTCGAAGAGGTATGGGTGTTTCATCTTTATTTATCTCTTTAGTTTTTGGTTCAGGAAGCTTAGAATCCCCAGGGGACTCAATGAGTTCGTCTATTTCATTTTTGTCTTAACTTTTAAGGAAGTCATCTTCTAAAAATTTCACATGTCTAGAGATGAAGACCTTCTGGGTCTTAGTGTCATAAAGCTGGTATCCAATACCATCTTTAACATACCTAATTAAGTAACACTCACGAGAGCGAGATTCTAGTTTGTTTGTATCCACATTTTTCACACGGACCAAACAACCCCAAACTCTGAAGTGTTTAATAATGGTTTTGGTTCCATACTAGAGCTCATGAGGAGTCTTAGGTACAGACTTGCTAGGAGACTAATATATATTGCAGTCTCTACCGCATATCCCTAGAAACTAAGTGGTAAATATGCTTTGCTCATCATTGAATGGACCATATCCATGATAGTCATGTTGCATCTTTCAGCGACACCATTAAGTTGGGGGGTTTAGGAGGAGTGAGATTGGAGAAAATTCCATTCTCTCTAAGGTATTCCTTGAACTCATCTGAGAGGCACTTGCCACCTCGGTCAGATCAAATCCGTTTAATTTTCCTATTGGTTTAGTTCTCAACCAAAGCCTTGAACTCTTTGAACTTTTCAAAGGTCTCAAATTTATGACACAGTAAGAAGATAAACCCATATCATGAATGACCATCCGATAAACGTCAAGTAATATCGATATCCATTTCGGGTCGCGATACTGAAGGAACCACATACATCAATATGTATAAGGTCAAAAATACCTTTGCATCTTGTATCCTTGTTACGAAAAGGCATTCTAGTCATTTTACCTCGAATACAATGTTTGCAGGTACGCGAAGATTAAACTTGTAGATTATCCAAGGGTCCATCCTTTATCAATCTATTGATCATATCAACAGATAAATGACCAGGCCTTTGATGCCAAATCATGTTTGAATGATTTACATTATCCATGGATATTTTAGGATTTTTCTTAGTGGTAGTAACATTCATGACATGTTCATTAATGCACAATTCATAGAGTCCATCAGAAGTCAAGACACCATCTGTAATATTTTTTTATCATAATGACTTATGACTAGTTTATTACAGAAAAGGAATGAATATTCACTTCTAACAAGCTTAGATAGAGATATTAAATTCCTTCCGACTTCAGGTACATAAAGATACTATTTCTCTTCCACTAGATAATGATAGTCAGCAGATATTGACGGTGACTGCTGCAACACTTGCATTAGATTCCATACCTTCATCGAGACTCTTAGTTTCCTGAAACAGACGTAACAAATTACATACATGAAAAGAAGCACCGGAATCAACAACCCAACTTCCTTCTCATTCAATGAGAAAACTAGTTTCAATGATGAAAGTAGATTTCATACCTGTAGGGGCTTTACCTTTGTCGACCGACTTCAGGTAGTCTGGGCAATTGCGCTTCCAGTGCCCCGGCTTCTTGCAGTGATGACAGACATCGATTTTCTTCGATGCTATCAAAGTGGATGAATTGGAAGATGAGCTAACGCCTTGACTCTTCTTCTTTCTCTTCTAGGCCGGACCCTTCCGAGAACCATGCCTCCAACCGCACTTTCCTTTGACTTGTGCAATCATTGCACTGCCAGAAGGGCTATCCTTCTTTATTACATCTTCAGCAGACTTTAATGCAGCCAATAGCCCAACATTAGGATAATCAACTTTGCTTATGTGGTACGTGACCACAAAGTTGTTAAATGACTTAGGGAGGGACAACAGAATGAAGTCAGCTTGCATATCTGCGTCCCTGTCAGCTCCTAGGATTTCCAATTCAGAAAGGTACCCAAACATTTTGAGTACATGTTCTCTGATAGACGTCCCTTCCTGCATATTGTAGCGAATAAGCTCTCTCATTATATTGTAATGCTATGTGTGTTTTATGTCACCGAACATTTACCCCATATTCATCATAATATCATGGCAAATGTTCATTTTCATATGTTGCTTCTGCAGCGCATAGGATAATGAACCCAGAATGTAACATCTTGCCAGATTATGATTTCATCGTACTTTTGATCAAAATAAATGTATTCCAGAGACTTTGGATCCGTCTATCTGTTCTTTGAAAGAACATAAGAGATGCGCTCAGCGGATAGGACAAGATCCAAATTTCTAATCCAATCTGAATAATTTGATCTGGTCAACTGATTGACCTCCAGGAGCCTGCTAAGTGGGTTCATGGATTTCATTTTCTGAAATTACGAATGCACTATATCAGAACATATAAATAATTATATATTTAATTTAAATTCTTTGATTAAGGAATTTTTAATCAAATTATTCTTGCTTTTCAACTTTAAAAGTTAATTCCCTTAATCACTTTTAAAGCAAGAGATATACTCACCGCTATATCTCTAGCAAGAACTGGGATCTCCTCTTTATCTTTGCCACATCCCAATAATATGAGAATTTACAACTAAGATAAAAAGAAGAAGGAACACATTCTGCCTTTCAAGTCCAACTTGCATTTCCCAATTTGGTCTTTAACATCCGGTCCCACCACCCCTAAGGTGATGTTGACCTGTCGTTAATTGAACCAACCACCAACAAGAATACAACTCAATATGTGCAATTCAAAATGTCCCTAATAATACGAGGACTCCATATTGGGGTCACTACGCATACATCCTTACTCTTTCCAGAAGCAAAGAGCCTACTCCAAATGGCTTATATGTAGGAGTTGTCACTTCGGACAGGCATCTCCTACATACAATATCTGGTGACGGAACCCTTTGTCTTGACGGGAGACTATGGATGTCACTTATGTGATCCTCCGTCTCATATTCAAATTTTTTAATTAATCATCATGAATCACATTCATATAATTAATTCTTCAAAGGGAAATACACATCTATTCATAATAGAGTATTTTAATTAGATATAATTAATTTAATGATATTAAATTAATTATCAATCTAATTCAATCAACCAACAAACTTGATTGTTACTTGAAAGGATGGTGTTATCTCAAGAATACGTATTATTTAGAATTTTAGTAGTTAGAAAAATACATCATGATTTCTCAAAGCATTATCCCTTCTCTACCCATTGTCATGGACAGTACTGACGGGAGTGGGATAGATCGTACATAGTGCAACATGCTACCTCAACGTTCCTTGACTAGACACCATATCCGCCTCGAGAAAGATAATGTAAAATAGATAACTTTACTATATTTTAAAAATAAGGCTCATAATCACAAATTGAGAGATGGTGAGATCTTTTTTGTAATATACCCTAAGCAATTACTTGACCAAGCTCCTGCGACACAAAAATAGATTGATTAAGGAAAGTGTTCTAATCTCATGTTTTCTTGAGTTATCACAATTATCTTATACTCATCCTACATCCTCCCCAACTACCGAATAGCATGTATTCCCATATGGTTACTTGTAACATGTTCCCCTCCCAAACTGACATTAAAAACCACTCAAGCACCCTAATTTGGAGAGCACCTCTACCCAAAGTCATATGCTTTAAGCCCCCCTCCACCCATTTTTGATCCCCTCTACCCCTACTCACATAATCCCATGTGCAAGACCAAACGTATGCAGTCCTCCAACCTCTCCCGGACTCCCAAGGCCATTCGCGTTGTCACCAACAACTAGGACATGCATAAGCTACATTGGCCTATCACCGCTATGATTCCCAATCCTATCGTGACATCACCAAAGCTCCTCCTCGATGACCACATCAACTCCATCAATGTAAAAATGGCAAACTTGTGCAAAATCTACCATTTCTCGAGATGGGTAATTAGGAAACATGCTCTTTTTTAACTTTGATGTGCTTTTCTTGCCACTTTATCAGAGAGGGAAGAAAGATTCCACCTTTTTGCTTCTCTTTTAGCGAATTTGTTGCCTCCATTTCTACGTGTGGAATCAGGAGCAAAGAGAAAGGAACAAAAAATGGGAATGGGAGAGATGCTCTAAGACCGATTCTTCATTATACAAACATTCACCATTATATAGCATCAAAGTTATCATGAGTTGGTGGAAGGGGATGTTAATTGTTCTTATTAGTTCCTACTGGATTCTTGTTGTTGTTATAGTCGGTTGTGTTCAGAGAGGGGGGCAGCACAAGAGAGGTTGAGATCGCAAATGATGGGACAGATGAGAGCAACTATCACGATTTGGGGATAATAGAGGTTAGGTGCATTAGGTTAAGAATGTAGGGTCACACATGCAATAGATTATTTCTTAACCTGGCCTTGTTTTGGAAACACTATAAAGGTTTATATATATAAATTATAACCAAAACTTTTAATAAATATAATTTTCAAATAAAATGGAGAAAATTTTAAAAACATAATATCACTTAATGTTTACTTTACAACATTGTTTTTGTATTTGAATATTGTGCACAATGTTCATGAATGCAATATGATATGTGTTCGAATGGGTCGTCGCATAGTGAATAAGCGATATGTGGGGCATGCTGGATATATGTGGTTCTATATAACTTTCTGATTTTAAATTTATAAGTAAATATTCAAATATATATATATATATATGATTTTTAAAAAAGTGGAGTTTAAGATCAAATCATTAAAAAATAAACATTATAGTAGGATTGGCTTCGCTATTAGGATAAAAACCAGTATTAGATGATTATTTTGATGTCATCAAATACCTAAGCATATAACCATGAAGAATGGACTTAAGACTAAAATAATCTTAGGTACATTATATAAGAAATTTTACTATCACGAAGTCGCAATCATGTAACATACATAACTATAAACATGTTCGAGTTTCATGTTCATCTTTAAGTACTTACTTCTCTTTGAAGTATAAAAATGCTTGATAAATTTGGAATTTGCATACCCAAAAGCCTCAAATTGAGTTTTTCCCCCAAAAACCTCTCCATTTCCATTTAATTTCATATTTTTAACATTTACATATGCATGTCAACATTCCATAATTAGCATAAAAATTACACAAAAATCATAAAAATATAAAATTAAGAAAATCATGAAGGATGGACTTTTACAAACTGATTAAAAAATAAGAAACGAATGGGTCGCAACCCTATTAATTTCTCCTAACTGCAGAGCCCCAAGTGACATGACCGTGTAGACAAATAGAAAGAGGAAAATCAAAGGAAATATTTAAAAATAATGCTTCACGTGTATATATGTATGTATATGTGTGTGTAAATAGTACAATCTTCACCAATTTTTAATAAGTTTATGATAAATTTGATTAATGTGAAAAACTTTTATTATGTACATATCATTAATCAATGAAAAAATACTCACCAAAATATATATGGAATAAACCGAAGCCCTAGTATAGGACTTATCCAACTTAAAAGTCGAATATCTCATTCATATAATCCCCTTACGTTCAATTATTTATGAAATAAATCCGATTTCAAAAGAATCAGAGTTCATGTGTGAAACTTTTGTTTTGGAGCTTTACTGATATTGTATTACTGAGCATTCAAAATTGTGTCATTTCATGTAAAACTTTCTCTTTTCACTTTATTTCTTTTTGCTTTTATTATTTTAGCTTATAGTACGAATGACTACAAAGAAATTAAAATCCAAAAAAAATATAAACCCATTAAAAAAAGACCAAAAGGAATGATTTTATTCAGCTATGTATACCATCTAGTAAATTTTATACTTTTCTTCACCTATATAAAAAAATCAAAAATAAATAAATGTGTAATTGTTATATCAGTAGTATATAACATGTTATCTGGAATAATCAAAGAGAATATACAAAACTATAAAAAACAGAAACTTTATATCAATAAAATACCTTAAAAATATACTCTAATATGTGAGATTACTTCTTTGGTTTTTGATATATTCATAAAAAAATGTACATCTATTTGAGATTAGAACTTTTTGTGTTGACATTTTTTGCATTTGTATTTTTTTCTTTTATTTATTTTTGTTTTTTTTCAGTTTTTCATTTCCTATTTTTTATCCATTCGCCATATGGAAAGTAAACATCTGGTCACACCCACCATGTGATAAGTCTCCATGGGCCCACTCCTCTCCACTTATGCATCTCACCCCTAGCATTGTTGACCATGGTCGACATCTATCTTGAACTAAACCTTCTCCGCTCTGATTTGGCCACTTTAGAGCCACCTAGCCACCCCATCATAAATAACGAAGTTGATCTAGGTCAACTCAACTTATTATTATTATCCACCCCCTCGCTCCTACCATCTTCAGACCCCCCATGTCATCTTTGCCATCAGCTCTTATACCCAATAATTGAAACCCAAGTTGGCAACCCGTACAAGAACTCTTCATCTTTTTTGGTTCATCTCATATGTTATCCATAGTATTTGACTCCAACTTGATGACATTAAAGGTGACAGCTCAGCCAAGTGTGCATGGGCTCGATAAGTTTGGAGGCCTCTCTTTGTGTGATCCATTAGTTTTTTTCCTATCAATGTAGCCAAGATTTTTCACAAATATCGACTACATCTTCATCGCCCCTCTAGCCAACGATTAGGGGTGAACATTAAGTGTGGCGCAACACCCAAGAACTAGCTAGCTTGTCCCGGATATTCTTATGATCTCATTCTTTTCTTCGTATCCTTATTCTTCCATTTCTCCTTTACTTCTTCTCCATGTTTCATTTGTTCCTTCCCTATCCACATCTCTATCTTCTTCTTCTTTTTTCTATGTACTACATAAATTTAACCCAACACCAATGCACTCACCTCATCTTCACCATCTCCTCTCTCCCTCTCTCTCTCACTCATCGTCTCTTTATTGTACTCCCAACTTAGCAAAGCACCACAATATCACCTTATCATCTACTCTCTCCCTCTTCTAATCCTTCTATCTCATGTAACCTTGTTGCTTAACACTCCTTCCTCCACCAAATATGAGCACCATTTCTCAACCACATTCATCCATACATATATGATATGAGTTGGGCATCATAATACCCATCGACCTAGCACTAAGGATAGTTCAAGTCTCCATTTCTACTACAAGAAAATGAAGTGGAGTCCTAGCAGGGCCCGTCATCAGGAGACTATCTATAGAGGAGTACACATGCGTAACCACCTTTAACATCCCCATCCAAGATTGAAGTAACTATCATTGGACCTCAGGCAAGGCCTAGGTCTGAGTTGTTCGTCATTTGCAGGTTTTCGAGCCTGATGAGAGTCATTCTCATCATCTTAGTACAAGTGCATCCACTTCCAATTTGTGCTTAAAACACACAAATCGCCCTTAATGATGTTTTAATGTTCTTTGTGTCTTGAATATTTGCAATATATATACAAAAACACCAATAAGACATAAATATAATATCTATAGAAATATTTCTATCTAGAACATCATCTTTTAATTGTTATTCCCTAAATAGTTATACGATGTATATGTACTAATATGTAAAATACGTATTTAAGTAATAGACTAATTATACAACAAAAAATAATTAGCTTAATATTTTTTATGTGAATTTTATGTAAGCCCCATAGGAACATTTGACACTTGTTCCTTCCCGTAAAATATGGAACCCCCTTGTGGGTCCCAACGAAATCAAGGGTTGTTGGATCACTTTATCCAATAGCTCTTATCTCTTCTTCTTTTCCAAGGGTGAAGGCTCCATGTGTGCACTTGGACCTAATGTCCTCATGAGAGAACCACCGCCCATTATAAAGTCCTTTTCTCTATTTAAGAGCCACAAAACCATGGTCAATGACCTCCATTACCCCTCTTTTTTCTGATCCACAAGATTGATTACCTATGTTGTGATAAGCAACCATGGTACAACCACCTCTACATGTTGTGGTGCACAGTAGGCATTGGGTGCATCCCATCACCTGCCGGTGGTGTGGCCACCTCCGTTTACCATCATTTCAGCATCCATGATCCTCTCTTCATCATAAGGATTATGCCATGTTCATCTCTTCTCCGTCGCACGACTCAACCCCCTCATCACTTCAGCCATGGTTGACATCATAGTCAGCTCTTGCCCAAGAAGAACTCCGTTGAGTGGCCCCACTTCCTACGAGACTAATCACCTATGCTACAACGATCAGACATTGTGCAACCTCCTCCGCATGTTGTGGTGCATAGTAGGCATCGAGTGCATCCCCATCGTCCACTAGTGGTGTGGCCACCTTCTTTACCATCATTTGAGAAACCTTGGTCCTCTCTAAGCCATGTTCATCTCTTCTCCCTCGCGCAATGAATCAACCACCTCATCACTTTAGTCAGGGCTAATCATCATAGTCAACTCCTATCCAAGAAGAACTCTATTGAGTGACCCCACTTCCTCTAACCTCTCTCTCCCTTTACGGGCAAACGATCATTATGCTTGGTCACTACAAGAATTAACGATAATGGCGAGCACAACTGGGCATGTATTAGGTGATCACTTTATAACATGTGTTCTTGCTCGCACCCCCGCCTACTTGAAATTAAGTGTGTGTCACTAAATAGCACATGATAAAATTCAGGGCATGCAACGGTCGAGCATTAGGCGACCACATAAGTGTGCTCGCATGCGCTTGATAAACAGAATGCTTGATTTCGTTTTTTCCTCATTTACACGAAAATCTCCTCCAAAATCTAACTCCGAGAATCCTTGCTTAAGGTCCTTTGTCTCTAACAACCATCTTTGGACCCTCCACACACACTATCCCCTTCCTTCAAGTATTTCGACCTGTCATCTCTTTTTTCTAGGATATGTGTTGCATAATATGAATAAATACCACGTTTTAGGTTGGTTGTATTTAACAATGTTATTTATGATTTGAGTTCCTTAGATTGTTGTTTGATTATGTAATCAATAGATTGATATAGAATAAAGGCTATATTTTATTGTGAAAGACTAAACTAAATGTAAATAAATATGTATAGAAGTTGTATGATGAAATTCCTAAACAACTACTAATAGAAAAATATGGTGATATGTGCATATATTCATTGCTATACAAAGGAAAAGAATATAGTGATTACATTAGACACATCTAAGATGTTTGAATGTTAGTATAATAGATACATTATCCCTATGTGTAATTTAGATGATGTGATTATGTATGTATCTAGTATGTGCTAGTACATGACATTAGTGTGTGTGTGTGTGGATATGAGTGAGTGTGAGTGTGTGTTTATACATGTATAGTGTGTGCTTGTACACGTGCATGTGTTTATGCGGATATGTGGGTTGTATGTGTATGTGTATAAAGTATGTGTTGGCTTGTGGGTATGTGTGAGTACACGTATATAGTAGGGGTATATGTGTTGGTATGGGTTTTGTATGTCTATAGCTATGTGTGTGTGTGTTATAGTGTGGTTATGGAGGAGATGTCTATGTATATTTGGTATGTGTATATGTGCATGTATGAGGTATATGTGTATGATTATACATATATGGTAGACATGTATATGTGGATATGTGGGTATGTATGTCTATGCATGCATAGTGTGGGTGTATATGTGGGTTTGTTTATGGGGATATGTACATACATGCAGGTATGTGTGTGTATACATGCATAGTGTTGTGTATTTATGTGCGGGTTCAAGGGTATGTGCGAATATACATGTACATCGAGTGTGTGGGGGGGGGGGGTATTTAAGGGTATGTTCATGTACATCTATCTATGTGTGGGTTTGGGGTTATGTATGAGTATGCATGGATGGAGTAAAAATGTATGTGAGGATATGTGGACATGTTTGTGCACACGTGTATGGTGTGCTTGTATGTGTAGGTATGATGGTATCCATATTTCAATCTTAAATTTAAAAGGCCATCTTGTGATTATTTATCACATTGAATTTTAATTAGTGAGACCAAATGTGTGATGAATACCCATTCATTCACCTTTATTATTTCATATTGGCTTTAAATCCCAAGCAAATTGCATGTAAATATCACTAACTTGCATGAACTAATACTATAACATTAATGTATAAATAGCGTACAAATACCTGTTTAAACCCAAAATAAAATAATAAATAAAATAAAGGAAGTATCAAGGATACTAACTGACCCTGAACCCCAACACCAAGTCAAATATTGACTAGGACGATCATGAATAAAGTAGGGAAGATAAGGTAAAATAATATATAGAAAACCCTAATTCTTCTAAGTTCAATATACTATAGAAATAGGTCAAACTTCTACTATTTTATTTATCATTATAAACACCTCAAAACAATAAAGTGTTCAACACAAAACTTGTACATATTAATGTATAGAAAATAAGAAAATTATTGGCAAAAATAAATCATGCACAAGTGGTGAATGACTATTCATCTACCGTTAACTTTCCATTATTATCCTTAAATACCTAGTAAAATACATGCAAATATTACTAATTTGCATGAATTAACATCTAACATTGATATGTAAATAGTTTATAAATAATATTAAATTACTTGTATTTAAATCCAAAATTAAAGGATAAAGAAAAGGAAATAAAAATAAAAGTAAGTATCAAAGATACTGTCTGATCTTAAACCCCAAGACCAAGTTAATATTAACTAGGTCGATTAGGAATAAAGTAGGGACAGATAAGGGCCATATACTGTACAGATTATTCAAAACCCTAATTATGTTTTATACAAAGTACAATGTAAATAACTCATATATACTATTTTATTCACATTCATACACACCTAAAACAATAAAAGTTTTCAACATGAAACTTGTACATAATAATGTATAGAAAAATAGAATAACAATAGCCAATAAAAAATCATGCACAATGCACATGGTACATACAGATGAAAAAGTAGCAAACAGAATTTCATTGATCAATATATACTCCATATGAACTCAAATTGAATCAAACTCACATGCGTTGCATTTCAATTTAAATTATCTATCAAATGAATATGGTTTTAATGAAAATGGAGCAGAGATCAAAAGCCGGCTTTTTGGGTACTATTGCACAGGGCATCTGTACAAATAACCAATTATTATATTCTTTATATTATCTACAATCCTTATATTTCTAAATAATTGTATGTATTATATAAAACATATTAAAATATAAGCACAAATAAAAACAATTACACTTAAAATAAATAATACAATATAATACACATGTATACTATACTTGCAATGTTTATACATGTATTTATTTATGCATACATAGATACATAGAAAATCATAAAAATTATATATAAATATATAAATATATATTAAATAATTTTTATAAATATATAAAATACGTAAATACCATAATATATAATATAAAATAAAAATATAACATACAAAATACATGTATATATAAATATATATATGCATGTAAATATTAACATCTCATAAATAAGGTTGTATAAATAAATAAAAACATGCTAAAATAGTTTATAAAATAAAAAACATTTTCCATGCTTTAAGTTTTACTTGATAAAACAATTTACTATTTTTATTTAATTTATATGAACTTTAATTTCAGTTTTGTCCTGGCTTGAGCTTAGGTGGACAATCAGGCAATGGAGAGTGTTGACCCCCCGGTCAACAGCTCCCTCTGCATGACCACTAGCCTCCGCTCTTGTCAGAATCATGCGAACCCCTTCTCCATTTTCCCACATCTTCTCCTTACCTCCTCCTTCCTTGAGCTCTTCACCAACGTTGATCACCACATATCTCTCCATCTCGATAGATGCTTAGACTCCACCAAACACCCTTCCATCTCATGCAATCGTTGTTACAATATCGCCCATCGCCCTGTCTATAAATAATGCCCTCCATCTTTATTCACCTTTTTTATCCTTCTTTAGCACCCACAACCCAATCCCTTCAGTGTGTGAGTCTATGGTAACAATAAGAAGCCCTCCTGGTGTTGGCGCGGAGAAGGGAGGCCGGAGAAGATGATCCACCGTTGTCGAGCTTCGTCTCTGGCAAGGTATTCTCCTCCTTGGTTACGTCCAAGTTTGAGTTGCTTGGTTAACTTAATTAGGTTGCATTTTCAACTCTTAGCATATCCCTTCTTTTATTGCCACGTCATTTAGTTTAATTTGGCGTTAAGTTACAAGATGTAGTTCACTGGAGCTTCAGCTCCGGTCATTGTTTCCAACTATGACACCTACTGTTCCGACCACCTACTACCTCCTATGCTTTCCCATCGCTTCTACATCCAAACCCCTCACCTAAATCAACTTGATCATGCATCGATCAATGAATCATATCTCCATCATTCACCTTCATCGGAGATCATTCGCTCCACCTCATCCCTATGGTTTCCCAGCTTCAATCCAGGGTCGAGAGAATAGCTCTCAAGCTCTGAGTCCTTTTGTGCAGGTTATGTGTCTGACAACTTGCATGGAGGCCAAATCGACCAAAGAACAACACCTCCCAGTGCTCAAAGAAGAAATCCCCTCCAGGCCTCCTCCGACGAGGTCTGGACCTATCGAAGAAACCTTGTAGATGCGGAGGCATCCCAGGAACAATCTGAGCACATCAGCTTCGAAGGAGGATGCCATATCAAGGATAAAATGAGGATCGAAGCTCAAATAGGAAAGTGTTCTTCCATGTTCTTGATGAAGCCTATAGAGCCATCAAATGAGAGTCGCGACCCAGATCTAATATGGGATGATTAGATTAAGTGAACCTATGCCCGATCTCGGTCCTTTGATCTTAAGTGGGTGTGTGTGGTATAACTAGAACCGTCCATCAACGCCCCGCGCGCGCCACATGAGACCCTTGGGTAAATAGTTGTGATGCCCTCCACACATTTTGCATTTCCTTTTAGTCCTATAAATAAAGTTTAAATTATAAAACAAATATGTTTATTTTCTTTTGGACCCCTGAGCTTTCTTATTATTACAAATAGGTCCTTCCGCCACACCTGTAGTGCTACATGAGGCACTATAGTTTTTTCATATTTAACCCTAGACTCTTCGAACCTTTTATGAAATGAACTTATAGTTTGTTGTAATTGCAAATGGGTCCCTACGAGTTTTTTTAATCTTGTATATATTGCCTATATTAAATATTTTCTTTGTACCAAAAATTATGGGAAAATTAGGATAGATGCGAGGATCCATGCTTGTTCATGCTTAAATTTTTATTTCGAATTTTATTCCATTTTCCTATTTTTAAAAATACAAAAATATTCCTTATTTAGCATATAAGAATCCAAAAAAACTAAAATACAACTCCAAAAATTCCAAAAAACACATTATCTATATTATATTATATTCTACGATATATCCAAAAATCAGTAAAAATACAAAATATAAAACATAAAAATCAAAAACCCCAGAAACCTTATGAATATTAGTAAAAAATGTTTTAAAGTATCTTTTTTAACTTTATTTATTATATATTAAAATAATTTTGCATTTATTTTGTACATATATAATTATTAAACTATAAATAATATCGGATAATTAATATATTCAGTAATCCGATATATTTTTAACTTTATAAATCCATAAAAATAAAAAAGTCATATAAAATGATAAAAAATAGATACAAATATCAAAAGAGACAAAATAATTTATTTCTTTATTTTGACTATATTATGACTTGAAAAATATATTTAATTATATTATACATAAACACTATATATTACTTATATAAGATATAATATCTATAGTATTATATATACAATTTTCTTATTTTAAAAGTAAAAAAGGAATTAAAAATTTGCAATAAAACAAAATATAAAATTAAAAATAATCACAAAGATGAATATATGTATACATTGAGTGAGTGTGTGTGTGTGTGGATATTTGGGGGGTCTCATGTACATAGTCTTTCTATGTGTGGGTTTGGGGGTATGTATGAGTATACACGGATGTAGTAAAATGTATGTGTGGATATGTGGACACGTTTGTGCGGACATGTATGGTGTGCTTGTATGTATAGGTATGAAGATATCCGTATTTCAATCTTAAATTTAAAAAGCCATCTTGTGATTATTTATCACATTAAATTTTAATTAGTGTGACCAAGTGTGTGATAGATACCTATTCATTCACCTTTATTATTTCATATTGGATTTAAATTCCTAGTAAAATACATGTAAATATCACTAACTTGTATCAGTTAACACTCTAACATTATAGTATAAATAATATATAAATACATGTATTTAGACCCAAAATAAAATAATAAAGAAAATAAAGGAAGTATAAAGGATACTAACTGACCCTGAACCCCGAGACCAAGTCAAATATTGTCTAGGTCGATCAGGAATAAAGTAAGGAGAGATAAGGTAAAATAATGTATAGAAAACCCTAATTCTTCTAAGTGCAATATACTTTGAAAATAGCTCAAACTTCTATTATTTTATTTATCATTAAATACACCTCAAAATAATATAGTGTTCAACACAAACATATACATTTTAATGTATAGACAAAAAAAGAAAATTATTGGAAAAAAATAAATCATGCACAAGTGACGATGAATTAACATCTAACATGGATATGCAATTAGTTTGTAAATATCATGAAACTACTTGTATTTGAATCCAAAATAAAAAAAATAATGAAAAAAAATAAAAGGAAGTATCAAAGATACTGACTAATCTTAAACCCTTAGACCAAGTCAATATTGACTAGGTCGATCAGGAATAAAGTAAGGGGAGATAAGGGCCATATACTCTATAAATTATTCAAAACCCTAATTATGTTCTATACAAAATACTATGCAAATAGCTCATTTTTACGCTATTCTATTCACACTCACACACACCTAAAACAAAAAAAGTTTTCAACATGAAACTTGTACATAATAATGTATAGAAAATAGAAAAACAGTAGCCAATAAAAATCATGAGCAATGCACATGTTATACACAGATGAAAAAAGCAGCAAAAGTAACTTCATTGATTAATATCTACTCCCTATGAACTCAAATCGAACCAAACTCACATGCATTGCATTTCAATTTAAATTATCTATCAAATGAACGTAGTTTTAATGAAAATGGAGCAAAAATCAAAAATCGTTTTTTAGGTACTGTTGTACTGGGGCATATGTACAAATAGTTGATTATTTTATTCTTTATATTATTATTATCCTTACATTTTTAAATAATTGTATGTATTATAAAAAACATATTAAAAATATAAACACAAATAAAAACAATTAAAATACACTTAAAATAAATAATACATTATAATACATAGGTATACTATACTTATAAACATGTATTTATTTTATACATACATACAAAATCATAATAATTATATACAAATATATAAATACATATTAAATAATTTTTATAAATATATAAATAATGTAGACACAATAGTATAAATATAAAATATAAAATATAAATGTAACATATAAAATACATGTATATATAAATATATATACATGTAAATATTAACATCTCATAAATAAGGTAGTATAAATAAATAAAAATCATGATAAAATAGTTTATAAATTAACAAACAATTTTCATGTTTTAAGTTTTATTTGATAAAACCATTTACTATTTTATTTAATTTATATGATTTTTAATTTTGATTTTATCCTAACTTGAGCTTAGGTGGACAATCAGGCGTTGGGGAGGGTTGACCCCCCGGTCAACAGCTCCCCCTGCATGACCACTAGTCTCTGCTCTTGTCGGAAACATGCGAATCCCTTCCCCATTTTCCCACATCTTCTCCTTACCTCCTCCTTCCTTGAGCTCTTCACCAAAGTTGATCACCACACATGCCTCCATCTCGATAGATGCTTGGCCTCCACAAACCATCCTTCCATCTCACGCAATCATCGTCATAAGATCACCCATCACCCTGTCTATAAATTATACCCTCCATCTTCCTTCACCTTTTTTATCCTTCTTTAGCACCCATAACCTCAATCCCTTCAGTGTGTGAGTCTCCTGATAACAATAGGAAGCCCTCCTGGTGTCGACGAGGAGAAGGGAGGCCAAAGAGGATGATCCACCATTGTCGAGCTTCATCTCTAGTGAGGTCTGCTCCTCCTTGGTTATGTCCAAGTTTGAGCTGATGTGTTAACTTAATTAGGTTGCATTTTCAACTCTTAGCATAGCCCTTCTTTTATTGTCATGTCATTTAGTATAATTTAGCGTTAAATTACAAGATGTAGTTCACCGGAGCTTCAACTCCGACCATTGTTTCAAACTATGACACCTATTGTTCCAACCATCTACTGTCTCCTATACTTTCTCCATCACTTCTACATCCAAATCCCTGGCCCAGATCAACCTGATTGTGCATCGATTAACGAATCAAATCTCCATCAGTCACCTTCGTCAGAGATCATTCACTCCACCTCATCTCTGTGGTTTCCACCTTCAATCCATGGTCGAGAGCATAACTCTCAAGCCCTGAGTCCTTTTATGCAGGTTATACTTCTGATAACTTGCATGGAGGACAAATCGATCGAAGAACAACATCTCCAGGTGGTCAAAGAAGAAATCCCCTCTAGGCCTCCTCCGACGAGATTTGGACCTATTGAAGCAGCCCCGCATGTGCGGAGGCATCCTAGAAACAAATTGAGCCCATCATCTGCGAGGAGGATGTCAGAGCAAGGATAAAATGAGGATCGAAGCTTGAATAGGGAAGTGTTCTTCCATGTTCTTTATGAAGCCTCTAGAGCCATTAGATGAGAGTTGCAACCCATATCTAATATGGGATGATTAGATTAAGTGAACATATGCCCGATCTCCACCCTTGGATCTTAAGTGTGTGTGTGTGTGGTAGAACTAGAACCGTCCATCAACGCCCCGCACGTGCCACATGAAACCCTTAGGTAAATAGCTTTGAGACCCTCTACACATTTTATACTTCCTTTTAGTTTTATAAATAATTTTTAAAGTGTAAAACAAATATGTTTATTTGCTTTTGGACTCCAGAGCTTTCTTATTATTACAAATAGGTCCTTCCGCCTCACGCGTAGTGCCATGTGTGGTACTGTAGTTTTTTCATATTTAACCCCAAAATCTTCGAGCTTTTTATGAAATGAACTTATGGTTTATTGTATTTGCAAATATGTCCCAATGAGTTTTGTTTTTTATCTTGTGTATATTGCTTAGATTAAATATTTTCTTTGTGCCAAAAATTATGGGAAAATTAGGATAGATGTCAGGAACCATGCTTGTTCATGCTTAAATTTTTATTTGGAATTTTATTCCATTTTCCTATTTTTAAAATACACATATTCCCTATTTAGCATATAAGAATCCAAAAAAACTATAACACAACTCCAAAAATTCCAAAAAAAACACATTTTAAAAATCATTAAAAATACAAAATATAAAACACAAAAATAAAAAACCCCAAAAACCTTATAATTAGTAAAAATTATTTAAAATGTCTTTTTTTGAACTTTATTTATTATATATTATATATTAAAAATAATTTTGCATTTATTTTGTACATATATACTTACTAAACCATAAGCAATCTCGGATACTTATATATTCATTAATTTGATATATTTTTAACTTTAAAAATCCATAAAATTATAAAATTATATAAAATAATAAAAACATATACAAATATCAAAAAAGACAAATTAATTTATTTTTTGTATTTTGACCATATTGTCACTTAAAAAATATATTTAGTTATATTTTATATACACTATATATTACTTATATAAGCTACAATATCTATATTATTGTATAAATGTAATTTTCTTATTTTAAAAATAAAAAAAATAATTAAAATTTTGTAATAAAAAATATAAAATTAAACTATAATCACAAGGCGAATATACGTGTACATCGAGCGTGTGTGTGGATATTTAAAGGGGGGAGTGGTTCATGTACATAGTCTATCTATGTATGGGTTTGGGGGTATGTATGAGTATTCATGGATTTAGTAAAAATGTATGTGCGTATATGTGGACATGTTTGTGCACAGATGTATGTTGTGCTTGTATGCGCAGGTACGGAGGTATCCATATTTCAATCTTAAATTAAAAAGCCATCTTGTGATTATATATCACATTAAATTTTAATTAGTGTGACCAATTATGTGATGAATATCCATTCATTCACCTTCATTATTTCATATTGGCTTAAATCCCTAGTAAAATACATGTAAATATCACTAACTTGCATGAATTAACACTCCAACATTACTGTATAAATAGTGTACAAATACATGTATTTTGACCCAAATAAAATAATAATGAATATAAAGGAAATATCAAGGATACTGACTGACCATGTACCCTGAGACCAAGTCAAATATTGGCTAGGTCGATCAGGAATAAAGTACAGGTTGATAAGGTAAAACAATGTATAAAAAACCCTAATTGTTCTAAGTGCGATATACTGTGAAAATAGCTCAAACTTCTACTATTTTATTTACCATTATACACTCCTCAAAAAAACAAAGTGTCCAACACAAACTTATACATATTAATGTATAGAAAAAAAGAAAAATATTGGCAAAAATAAATCATGCACAAGTGATGAACAACCATTCATCAACCTTTAATCTTCCATTTTTATCCTTAAATGTATAGTAAAATACATGTAAATACTACTAACTTGCATGAATTAACATCTAACATTGATATGTAATTAGTTTGTAAAAAGCATGTACCTACTTGTATTTAAACCCAAAACTAAAGGATAAAGATAGGAAAATAGAATACAAGGAATTATCAAAGATACTGACTACTCTTAAATCCTGAGACCAAGTCAATATTGACTAAGTCGACTAGGAATAAAGTAGGGGGAGATAAGGGCCATATACTATAAAATTATTCAAAGCCCCAATTATATTCTACAAAATACTATGTAAATAGCTCACTTTTACACTATTTTATTCACATTCATACATACCTAAAACAATAGAATTTTCAACATGAAACTTGTACATAATAATGTATTGAAAAATAGAAAAACAGTAGCCAATAAAAATCATGAACAATGCACATGTTACACACAGATGAAAAAGCGGCAAACAGAACTTCATTGATCAATATCTACTCCATATGAACTCAAATTGAACCAAACTCACATGTGTTACATTTAAATTTAAATTATCAATCAAACGAATGTGATTTCAATGAAAATGGAGCAAAGATCAAAAGTCAATTTTTTGGGTACTGTTGTACTAGGGCATCTCTACAAATAATCGATTATTTTATTCTTTATATTTTTATTCTCCTTATATTTTAACTAATTATATGTATTATATAAAACATATTAAAAATATAAATACAAATTAAAACCACTAAAATACATTTATAATAAATAATACATTATAATACATAGGTATACTATACCTGTAATGTATATACATGTATTTATTTATAGATACATACATACAAAATCATAAAAATAAAATAAAAATATTTAAATACATATTAAATAATGCTATAAATATATAAATATATAAGTATAATAATATTTATATAAATATAAAATAAAAATATCAAATATAAAATACATGTATATATACATATATATATACATATACATATACATATACATATTAACATCTCATAAATAAGGTTGTATAAATAAATAAAAATCATGATAAAATAGTTTATAAAATAATAAACATTTTTTCCAGGTTTTATGTTTTTTAATAAAACCATTTTCTTATTATATTAATTTAAATGTATTTTATTTTTGATTTTATCTTGACTTGAGCTTAGGTGGAACAATCATGCGCTGGGGAGTGTTGATCCCCGGGTCAACATCTCCCCCTGCATGACCACTAGCCTCTACTCTTGTCAGAAGCATGCGAACCCCATCTTCTCCATTTTCCCACGTCTTCTCCTTACATCCTTCTTCCTTGAGCTCTTCACTGAAGAACGACATCTCCAGGTGCTCAAAGAAGAAACCCCCTCCAGGCCTCCTCCGATGAGGTATGAACCTATTAAAGCATCCCTACATGTGCAAAGGCTTCCCAGGAACAATCTGAGCCCATCAACTATGAAGGAGGATGCTAGAGCAAGGATAAAATGAGGATCGAAGCTCGAACAAGGGAGTATTCTTCCATGTTCTTGTTGATGCCTCTAGAGCCGTTAGATGAGAGCCTCGTCCCGTATCTAATATGGGATGATTAGATTAAGTGAACCAATGCCTGATCTCCGCCCTTGGATCATAAGTGTATGTGATAGAACTAGAACCGTTCATTAACGGCCCACACGTGCCGCATGAGACCCTTGGCTAAATAGCAGTGACACCCTCTATACATTTTGTATTTCCTTTTAGTTATATGAATAAAGTTTAAAGTGTAAAACAAATATGTTTATTTGCTTTTGGACCACTGAGATTTCTTATTATTACAAATAGGTCCTTCCGCCTCTCGTGTAATACCACGTGAGGCACTGCAATTTTTCGTATTTAACCCTAGACTCTTCAAACCTTTTATGAAATGAACTTATAGTTTATTGTAATTGCAAATAGGTCCCTACAAGTTTTTTATCTAATGTATATTACTTAGATTAAATATTTTCTTTATGCTGAAAATTATGGGAAAACTAGGATAGATACTAGGAACCATGCTTGTTCGTGCTTAAATTTTTACTTGGAATTTTATTCCATTTTCTAATTTTAAAAATACAAAAACATGCATTTATTCCATATTAAGCATATAAAAATAAAAAAACTAAAATACAACCCCTAAAAAACATTATCTATATTATACTGTATTCCACATCATATCCAAAAATCACTAAAAATACAAAATATAAAACATGAAAATCAAAGACCACCAAAACCTTATAAAAATTAGTAAAAATTATTTCAAAATAAAAATAGATCTTTTTGTGAACTTTATTATTATATATTATATATTAAAAATATTTTTGGATTTATTTTGGACATATCTACTAATTAAACCCTAAACAATCTTGGATAATTAATATATTCACTAACTTGATATATTTTTAATTTTGAAAATCCATAAAAAATAGAAAAAATATATAAAATAATAATAAATAGATACAAATATAAAAAAGACAAAATAGTTTATTTTATGTATTTTGACCATATTACTACTTGAAAAATATATTTAGTTATATTATGTATATACTATATTACTTATATAAGTTATAATATCTATATTATTATGTATAATTAATTATCTTATTTTTAAAAATTAGAAAGGAATTAAAAATTTGCAATAAAACACAATATAAAATTAAAAATTATTATAAAACAATTAAAAATATATAAAAATTAAATATAATAAAACCCACAAAAATAAGAAAAATGAAAAATCTATAAAAAAATATTTATTATTAATTAAAAATAACTGTTAACAACTACTACACTTCGTGTTGCCTCCCAATATTCGATAGTCTACATACTTACGCTATACACATATTTATGTAGAGTTATAATAAATTTTTACTCATATACTTGGTTGATTTATCTATTGTGGGTTGATTATTGCTTATTCGGGGATTGGTTAACACAAAGATTGCTAGGCTTACTTGTTAGCCTTAGCATACCTCTCTGTTCTGGATAAAACAGATGGCTTCGTGATGTGTTGTAAATATTTTTTCACTTACTTCCTTCACTTACCTCCTTTTGTTTCTCAGATATCAACCAAGGGATTGTTTTGTTCGGACTCCATGAATACTCAGATCGATTCCCTGATTCCAACATCTCCAATAATTTAAGATAATTCCAGAGAGACTGGTTCAGACTTTGTGAATTGCTATCAAAACTCACCGCTCTGTTTTTCACCAAATAGTTAGGATCACTGTTGTCTCGAATTATCTTCATTCCAAATGGAGATTGATCGATCTCCATTTACATCTCTAACTTTAATAAAGCTCAGAATTGACCCTAGTTCTGAACTCTTCTCTACATCTGGTGCCTATTTCCAATCTGATCGGGGTGTGTTTCCTCTTATAGCCAAAGACCTAATCTGCAAGTCTTGTCAGGTCCAGACATAGTCTTGGCTCCGCAAAAAGGGAAGGCACAAAAGATTGAGTAGAATTAACTCAATGTGCAAATGCTCGCCTCCATATAGGCGATTCAACAACAACGACTACATAGGCCGATGCACATGCCACCTTCCAAGAGATGTTTCTGGACCTGAGGAGATATAAAGAACCAAGAGGAGGAGAATGAGAGGAACAACCTGTAGATGGACCTCATGGAGGGGAAGCAAAAGAGAGGAGGGGCGCCTAAGCCCACATTGAAAAAAAACTTACAATCCTAGTGTTGTCCAGATGACAGAGTGGATCCAAATTCACCGATCCACGAACATTTCGAGTTGAAGTCGCATCTCTTGTCACTTCTTCCTCATTCCGTGGGAACACGAATGAGGAACCATATATCCAAATACACTAGTATGGCTGCATCTGCAGCACTACACATTACCCCAACATCCCATTGGGTGTTGTCAAGATGACCACTTTTCCCTTTAGCCTTCAGGATAAGGCATTATATTGGATCAATCATCTAGAGAAAGTGGTAACGACCTAGGAGAAGATGAAGTCAGCTTTCTCCACAAGTACTATCCCCTAGGCCATCTCAATCAGATGCATGCCAAGATTACAAGCTTCTCCCAAGGACCCCATGAATCTACCCATGAAGCATTGGATAAGTTTAAAGATTTATTAGAGAAATGCCCCCATCATGATATTCCAAAAACTAGCTTGGTCCAACACTTTTTCTGGTTCTTGACCGAGAACAATCAATAGTTGGTGGACGTCGCCTATTAAGGATCACATTTCAACAAGGATGAAGATGTGGTCTAGAAAGTTTTTAAGGAAATCACCCAAGGAGAGGACACCAGATTCCACCAATCCACGGGCATTTCGAGCTGAAGCCGCATTTCTTGTCACTTCTTCTTTCATTCCATGGGAATACGAATGAGGAACCATATATCCATCTACTCTAGTTTGGCCGCATCTGCGACACTACACATTACCCAACATCTTGTTGGGTGTTGTCAAGATGATCGCTTTTCCCGTTAGCCTTTAAGATAAGGGATTATATTGGATCAATCATTTAGGGAAAGCGGTAACGACCTGGGAGGAGTTGACGTCAACTTTTCTCCACAAGTACTATCCCTTGGCCATCAATCAGATGCGTGCCAAGATTGCAAGCTTCTCCCAAGGGACCCCATGAATCTATCCATGAAGTATGGGGTAAGTTTAAAGATTTATTAAGAAATGCCCCACCCACGATATTCCAAAGATTAGCTTGATCCAAACACTTTTTATAGGGCTTGGCTGAGAACAATCAACGACTGGTGGACGTCGCCTATGGAGGATCACATTTCAATAAGCATGAAGATGTGGTCTAGAAAATTTTTGAGGAAATGTCCCAAGGAGAGGCCACCCTCTCTTCATCCCATACATGTCAAAAACAACCATAGATCCTCCACAGATCTATCAATGTGGTTGCTTCACAGGATGACGATAGGTACGAGAGCTTGAATCTCAACATCATTGGCAACCACCTATCCAAAGTGGACATCATCAAGAAGTGATTGCAT
Source organism: Ottelia alismoides (assembly GCA_037367405.1). Taxonomy (NCBI): domain Eukaryota; kingdom Viridiplantae; phylum Streptophyta; class Magnoliopsida; order Alismatales; family Hydrocharitaceae; genus Ottelia; species Ottelia alismoides. The sequence goes on from JAZKJV010009177.1 coordinate 241,247, forward strand.
GACCTGGAGAAATTGTCTATGATCGAACAAAGGATGAAGAATCTAGACAAGCTCAACAAGATCACCAAGCAGTTGGAGTTCTTGATCAGTTCCATCAATTCGTGCCAGTTTGCGAGCCAACCAATCGAGACATCTGTCATAGACCATAACAACAAATGCAACATAATCCAGGGCAACCATCGCCGGTCCAACAGATATACTACATGTAGGCTCTTGACTCTCTTGACTAGGTACAACAACAACAATCGCAATAGCATATGGTGGTCTACCACGCCGAGCCCGACCATCTTTCATCGAGCCATTCTTCCCACCTCTTCCCAACATTCAGGATGTGAAAGGTGTTTGGAGCAATGACAAATAGCTGATCCATCATGGCAGACACTATCAAGGTTAGTCATTGGCCATGTTCTCGTTCCACCAGATCTATCAAGGTGGGAAGAACTGTCCACCACCAACCTCAATAGCAGAGCCAATCTCCATAGAATGTACATACTTGGAGACTAAGCTATCAACGGCCAACATATCGCTAGCAGGACCATCATTATCAACCAACTACTTAATACAATAACCGATATCCTCCTCCTCCATATTATTAGTAGTACCCTCCTCACCATTTTTCGCAAAGTTATCAATCGCAGCCTCCACACCACTACCAATCTCAGCATGTTCATTACGTTGAATTAGTATAGTTCATTCCCATGAACTCTGCACTAGATTTCCTGGCTCACTGGTGAAGATCCTGATGAAGATGAGCCAAAAGTTGGATGATCTAACTACCACAAAGATGATCATTTCTATGAAGGTTGAAGCGAACCCTATTAACTTTCATCGTAAGGAGCAGGTAACATGTCTTAATTCATCCTCCTCTGAGTTAGGTACGGTTAATTCTTTTTTGTTATTTAATCTTGTGACTCTCATGAGTGGTAGATCCCTCTGGCTTCCTGTAACTGTGAATGAGAATGAAGTCCAGCATTAGCGTCTAGAGCAACTCATCCCCCGTAAAGTGCAGATGAAGAAGGAGGAGGAGTTGCACCAGAGAAGATACAAAAAACATGAAGAAAATCAAAAACCCAAAAATAGAATAACAACCAAGATCGAGCCATGCATGCTAAGGAGAAGCCAACATTAGCAGCCGATCATGTGCCTGTTGACGAAGTCGAATTTCATGTTTTTAGCTTTCCCCATGTTGGGGATGACTGTACCCTTTTTAATCATCCATTGGTAAAAGATTATTCTATTGTAAGTAAGAACGTTCGTGATGTAAATATTCATTTCCCGATTATATGAAAATTTCCAAAAAAATAAAAAAAATAAAAAACAACATTTGTCTGATCATGTAATTGTGGAAATTTTACAAAAATATCTTTTTAGAAATGACACTGTTAAAACCCATGGAATACATACCTAGTGTAAAGAAATGATTGAAAGATGCATGTACATTGAAGCATCAACCTGGCAAAAGCAGACACACCCGCTGTAAAATGTGCATGATCAACAACTTCCTAGCGAAAAAGAAAGCCAAGGGGGCACCTTTAATTAGATGTGAAATTTTCGACCAAACTTTTGAGCGAACTTTGCTTGATTGCGATTTCCCCATAATCTATTGCCTACATCACTTCTTAAGAAATTTGGCACGGGTCCTCTTAAACCTACAAATGATCCTTCAGCTTGCTAATCGACCCATTAAGCGATCCCAGGGTTTATTTGAAGATGTTATCGTAACAGTGCATGATATGAAATTCTCAATGGATTTCGTTGTCCTATACATAGATTCCTCTGCACCATTACTCTATACACTAATCATACTTGGCCGACTGTTCCTTCGAACAACTAAGGCAGTAGTTGATTATGAGTATGAAAAGATCATGTTTCGCTCCTGCAGTGATAAGGTCATCATTGATATGATCGTTGAGCCAAAAGCCGTATAGAGCAAATCTAAGAAAAGTGAGCCTGAACTGACTGTAGAAGACTATGACATTGTTGATAATATTAGAGGTTTAGATTTGTCTTTGGATGACATATTGACCCAAAAAATCCTCTTCCCAATGGAGTACCTGGAAAGCACAGTCAATTTTTGTTCCTTTGCCAATAGGGAGATTAAGGATGAGCTAATCGATTTGTTTGAAAAAATTCATACCAAATCGAACAAGAAGAAACTATTGTCGATATGTCCAATATATTATTATATGAGCCAAGAGTGGTAGAGTTGGACAATTTCAGAAATCATTGAGAAACCAACTCTGGATCCACCGGAATTGAAGCATCTTCCGACAAATCTAAAAGTATGCCTTCCTTACGGGTAGCATAATCAATATTTGGTCATTATCATCTCACGATTGACCATGGATAAAGAACATTGTGGCTATAGATTCTAGAAAAAATTATCGGGCTCTTGGTTGGAATGTGTCATATCTTTGAGTGATAAATCCGACCATGTTTTCACACCATATATACTTAAAGTATGAGAACAAGTCGTCCTGCTGATGAATCCCGTATTCACATGCTAAAATTGGTCAATTAGGCTATGATACCCAAAATTCATTTGTATTTAATCATTAATAGATCATCATTATCATGCATACATGTGTAAAAAATATTTGCAAATTTATCATGCATAATTGCATTAAAAATCCCAGTGTGAATTGGCCCAAAAAGCAGCTAACTTCCACAACTTCCACAGTTTTTAGTTAATTCATCCTAACTCCATTGACTTGAAAACACTTCCATTGTATAAATATTACTAACAAGAATAAATAGAAAATAAAAATTACGAACTCAAAGAAGTGCCAAATAATCCCAAATTGTAATTTCACACTTGACGGACTAAAACACACATATCTCCCTCATACAATACCCGATTTTGTCTATTCTCTTTTAAAGTAATTCATTTTCAAATACCTTCAAAATAAGATCGATTTCATAAAATTCAGAGCTCATATGTGAAAGTTGGGTTTTGAGCTTCTTTTGCGCATTTTAACTTTTTGCTATTTTTGACCTGAGTTTTTATGTACATGATTAATCCTTTTAATTTTATTTCTTCTTCATTTGTGTTATTTGATGAAAGTTTTATTAATCATTATAAAAATCCAAATCTAGATCAAGACTGAAATTAAAGAAACTGACTGAGTCTAAGTGTCCATTGTGAGTCTGTACAAAAGTCTCGTATTTCATACTCCTATTTTATTCTCCTATTTCTTACTTTCTAAAAATTCAAAAAAAAGATCTGGATGTAATTTTTTTATATTTTATATAATTTTTATCCTCTTTAAAAACCATCAAAAATTACAAAACTCTAAAAAATGGTTTTCTGTACACTTGGAGACCACAAAAAATACCACTTCGCACAGATGACCTCTTTTGCTCCTGGATCCTTCATGAAAGTTGTAGATCTCGTCAAGACAAACAACTTTCGTAAAGAATTTTTTTTATCTGAGGTCTTCTTCTATTTCTTTTTTATTTGCTTCATCTTTTGATTTCCAATTTTTGGGGGTGACTTGTGGCCACACCTGGGCGTGCCATGTGGCACCCTAATGAACCGCTAAATCGGTCCTTTAATAGTGTTGTTTTAACACTTCAAATTGTCATCGCAGTCGGGCCGAAATGGTCTCATCAAAGACCATCTCATTTATATATAGCAATAAAAATCAGATGGTCGTATTATTTATTTTTTACTTGGCAAGAAACCAAGGTCGAACTCAGGGACACGCTCCTCTCTCATATTATCCAAATTTTTATCTATTTTAACTAAGTGTTGAGTTATAGAATCATAGGTCAAATATGCAAAAGAATGAGATAATGCATTAAAAAGTAAACATGCATTTTTTTATATTTTAATTATGTAGATAAATGTAATGAAATGCAAAGCACATAATATGCCCTAGTTTAGAATGATGAGCAAATTTAATCATGAGGCAATTTCAGGTTAAATTAAGATGACAGATTTGATGGACCAATTAAACAAGGCATCGGTTTAAGCATTATAAGACACATGGCTAATAAAAGAATATATCAGGATTTTTGTGTCCAAAATAAAAGTTGAATATGCCATTAGAAAGATCATCAAACAAGCTTCGAAATGAAACTGAAATCAACTCAATTGGAAATATGATGCTCAAGATATGCATGAAGAAAGACAGGGGCATAACTGAAAGGAAACATGAAAAGATAACTACAAACAGGTCCCTGGGAGAGACTAAAATGTAATAAAAATAAAGTGCGAGGCCTTCCCTGTAAATAACCCACACGCGCGGGGGCATATTTGCAATTATTGAAACCTGCAAGGGTTAAAATGCAAAATACCCCAGGCGCATGTGGTGTTGCACGTGATGTAAGGACCTGGATGCAAATTGAAGGAGACGGAGGGGCCTCTGTGAAATTTTCCTAGATGGCACGTGTTGTACACGTGATCTCCAGGCTCGGGAAAGACTCGGAGGCTCGGAGAAGGTTCGGCTTCTTCGGCTAGGCTCGGATACAGGTTCGGATATGCTCGGAATATGCGAGCCTCCAGGCTTTGGCTTGGACGAAGGCTCGGGTAGGCTCGGAACTCCCAGCCTACTGGTTTGGAGGCAGAGGCTATCTTCTCTTCCACCTTCAGCTGGCGGCGGAATCAGAGCTCCAGCGAAGGAGCTCGAACTCCGCCGCTCTTCTCTTGCTCCGGTGGAGGTCTACAACTGTTGTCTTTCGTCCTGATAGGATCCTGGAAGCGCGGCAACTCAGCAGAGCCGTGTGGAGGCTGCTGGTGACATAAGATTGATGAAGACGAGCTTGAAGAAGAAGCTCCGGTGATGCCTCCGACTATTGACGATTCAAGTACCTGCATGGTTAAAACAACAACCGACGCAAAAGGGGAGCAGGGATGTGGAAATGATGTGAGCTCAACGAGCGGAGAAGGTGGGAGCTCAAAGCTCCTCCGCCGTGCACGGCGGCGGAGTGGGTCGGAGATGAAAGGGGTTGTGTAAGACAGGGAGGATGATCGGTGGGGAGCGCGTGAATGGGAGAAGTGAGGTGGAGCTCGAGGAGCTATCAATGGAGGTCGCGAATGTAAAGGATTCCTAATTAATTAGGCAAAAGTAAGATGGAATTGCAAAGAAGGTCAGGGGGCTTACCTGGTCTGGCGGGGGTAGAGGCCTGGGCTTGAGGACATCAGAGGACCTCGGGGTCGTCGCACGTACTGGGCGGCCGTCCCAGTGAGCTCGAGCGGGCACTAGGCACTGCGACTCTACCATGAACGGCGGAGGGTCTCACCGGAAGGGACAGGTCGTCGTCGCTCGATCTGCCACCTCCCCCTGTCATAGGGAGGTGGCGGAGGGCTGGGCCTCCCTCCGTATAAAGGTGGACGAGGAAGGTATGAGGCGGAGGTGACTTATTTATAGTCAGGAGATAGCGATGGAGTTGTGGATTTCGTGGGTAGATGCTGACCGGAGGAGAAGAGGGAAATCGTGGCTAGGTATTGCGTGATGGTAGGGGATGTGAGGGCTAAGTGGTCTTGGTGTTAGGTCGTGGAGATGGCATGAGACGAATCAGCTAAAATTAGAAGGGGGAGGGTGGTCAGCGAGGTGCAGGGTATCGGGCGGAGGTTGCGGGAGGTGAAAGACGAAGTCAGGACCATTGGATCGCGAGATCCAACGGCCCTGGTGGAGGCACGATTGGAGGCTTAGGATTAGATCTAGGGCGCTTCGATCGAATGGTCCAGGGTAAGCCACGTGTCGAATTGGAGGATAAGCGCGGACGGACGGGCATGATTAAATCGGGATAGCGATCGGATGGTGTCGATCAAAAATGTGTTGGATGGTTGCGATGGAGGGTTTGGAGATGATCATGAGGTACAGGATCGCCACGTGGCGGGTTGTGAGTGGGGTGAAAACGAGTGGCGTTGATGAGAGGCGGGGTTTTGATCTGATGGTGGTTATCAAAGAGGTATGGGACGGCGGTGATCAAAGAGATAAAGATGAGATCGGAAGGCGCACAATGCGCCACGTGGCAAACTATGGGCGAGGCGCGAACGGGCGGTTCAGATTGGAGATGGAGCTGATCCGATGGCTAGGAAGAGAGGCGTGCATGGAGAGAGCTGGGTCGTTGGATTCAAAGAGAAATCCAACGGCCAGAGATGCGGGCGGCTGAAGCAAGGGAGGCGGGGCCACGTGGCTCACCCAGAACGGGCCATGTGGCCCAATAAGATTATTCAGAGAAAATTTTTTATTTTTGAGTGGTTAGATGGCCGAATTTGAGAAAACTCAAAACATGAAAGTTGTAGATCTTGATGAGATCTACAAGTTTCATGTTGACCAAAACTGGAGATGAGGTCATCTAAATCCACAAAAGATTTTTAAAGGTATTTTTAAGGCTAAAAATACCGTGAATTTTGTTTTGCCATTTTTGTGATTTTTAATTTATTAGAGACTCTGATAATTACAGGACATTTTATTGACACATTAATAAGCAAGGGGGTTAATAATGCGGAATTAAGATGATGAAATTGGGTTTCATCACACCCCACTTCTTCCCAGCCCCCAGGTCATGTGCCTAGCATGTGACCCTCCAGAAACCCCTCTCATGCGTGTCACGTGTGGTGCACGTGACCCACGCCCCCTCCCCCTTCCCTGCAATCGCCGCCGCCGCCATGGCGTAACGCCACACGCCTCACACCTGCGCCCGACCGTTACGTCTCCACCTTCACGTAATTCCCCTCAACCACCTCCGTCGTAGCTATTACCTGTCGTTACACACTTCCCCTATAAAGCATCGTTACTTGGTAACCTTCAAACCCATCCGCCCATTCTCCTCGACGTCGATGACAACGGTAGTTCTTCCCAGTGACGTGCTCCAGAGGTCATCGACCTCTGTAGTTGCGCCTCACAGCCAAGCCTCATTGTGATCGTCCACGGCTGAGGCGAAGACCAACGAGGTCTTAGCCCCTCTTCCATCTTCGGGTGACCTCTACTTTCCCAGGCACTTCATCCAGTTTCCCCTTCCTCCCCGATCTTCACCATCACACCCGCTCCATCTTCATCTCATGTTCCTCGGATCAATTGCCTCATTGTCATTTTGGCTCAGCTTCCTGTCTACCACTCGCATCCTCCTCACCCTCATCTCAACCGAGCTGAGGTGTTGCACCTTCTCCACCACATCACGAAGGACATCACCCATCTCTCTCTTACGAATCACGATCAGGTAGAGCTTTTAGGCTCAAACTTCTTCACCTTTATTTGCAGATAAGGATAGCACGGATCATCGAGCTCCATTACCACGACAACCGACATCGCACCTCGCCTTGCAGATCGCCGCCCTTGCCACTGTCTTGGCAAACTTGCCATCACTCCAGACCTCTAGCAGCGTAGTTATTCCGCCACTTGCCTTCTCCCGCCGTCAACCCCATTCCAGCCACCGACCATCGAGCATGTGCCATAGCCACACTTGCCAATGCTCGATCGTGTATCGGCCGAGCTTGTACGCCTCTCGCCCCAACCACCACTACAGAGGCCAAGCTTTGCCTTACTGTAGATCCTCCTCCACCTTGGGCTACACCGCCGCCTCAAGCAGCTCGCGCCTACGCTCTAACGTCACCCGACCTTCTTCTCCTCGCTCTCCAGCTGCTCGGTTGTGTGTCGGTCGAGCCCCAGCTGCCACTGTCCATCGTTGGATCGGGGGATCCAACAACTACAATGCCACCATACTCCCTCCCCCGAGCCAAGGTCCAACCTCGAGGCTCAGATCTATCGAGCCTCACCAACGCCTCCACCCCAGCTTTGGGGCCCCAAAGCACACGAAGCTGACACGTGCATCCTCGGTGCAAGAGCTGAAGCCTCAGCTATCCGTACCTCCAGCCTCAGCCCTGCCTTAAGCCTTGAGTCACTCAAGGCTGTGACCGATCCTCCTGCCACTGCCACATAGGCTCGGATCGCTGAGTCTTCATCCTCATTGTCCTAACCTATGACGCACGTGCCTTGCACGTGTGTTTGGGTAAATTATAGTGTGGCCCATGCCCCTCTTCAGAGTTGTTGAATCACCCTTGCCGCCCAAGTCATGTAACAAGGACGTGGTTGCATTGGAAAAATTACGTGCGTGCCCTCGCAAATTCAGACAATTTCATATATACCCCCTGTCGTGGGTATTTTCCAGAAAAGTCCCTCAAACTTCTTGATTTTGCAGATAAGTCCTTCAAGGACCTATTGAAGGAAAAATAATTATTTTTATTGCACTTTAGTCCCTAGCAATTTCAATTTAGCATATCTCTCTCATCCAAACTCTGATTTTAGTATATAAACCTATTGAAGGAAAAATAATTATTTTTATTGCACTTTAGTCCCTAGCAATTTCAATTTAGCATATCTCTCTCATCCAAACTCTGATTTTAGTATATAATATGTCGTTTCGAAGCTTATTTCACGCTCTTTCATATTATATAATTATAGACAGATCCGTGGTTGTTTCTAGATTATTATTATTTGAGGAGCATTTTGATTTGTATAGGCTAAGTTTGACATATTTATGCCATTTTTTCATTGACTAAATTAATGATCAGTTTTGCATGGATTTTAGTGATGATTTTAATTCCTCTTGGATTATTGTGGACTTCTTGTTGATGACTTAATTTATGCAGGGGACTCAATTGAGGAGATTTATCTGATTACTTCCATTCGATGATTGATTTTACCCTTTAGAATTAATCCTTGCAGGGGTGTTATAGAGGAGGATTTAATTCCTGATATTTGATGAAATTAAACTTTTCTTTAGGATTAAATTAGATAGAATCCAGAGATAAAATCTTTACGTGATTTCAATAATTGCAGGATTAATCATATATCTCTTTGGAGTCTCACCTGCATCTGGATTTAAGTGGATTATATTTCTTGGAAACTTTTATTTGATCTGTGATAAGTTTCGTTTGAGGATCTAATGGTTTTGAATTAATATTTGAGGATTTAATCTTTGCCGGGGCTAAATTGAGGAGGGATTCAATTAATCTCCCTATTAATTTGTCTGGTTAACGATTAATCTTGAGGAGCAAATTATAGGGAATTCTGACAGGATTATTTATTGATTAATCTCTTGGCCTGCAACTTGAATTTAATTAAAAACTCATTTCCTGAATGTCTTTTGATTTGTGATTTCAATTAGAGGATATTGATTATTCTGTTTTGGATTAAAAATCATAAATCATGTACTCCATCATCCACTCTATTTTCTTCGCATTGCATCATCAACATATTTTCTCTTTATTTTCTGACATGGAAATTAAGCAAACATTTAATTAATTATTTAAATTAATTTAAAACCATGCAAATAAAAATCATTGTTCCCTGTGTTCGACCTTGGTACACTTGCTAAGTAAAAATATTCCACAACATTCAAAGCTTGTGCTTTTTGCTGAATCATTTTTCACCTCCTATACTACAATTATCGGTTCTTAAAAGAGGCGGATTTCACGTTCACCACCTGCAGGTTTCAGCATAGGGTGAATCCTAATCTCTGGGATGTTGTCATGAAAGAGATAACGAAATTGTGGGAGGCTGGCTTCATTTATCCCATCTCCGACTCAAAATGGGTTAGCCCATTACACATAGTTCTGGAGAAATCCGGGATTATGGTGGTTACTAGTGACTACGGAGAGGAGATCTGTACTCGAGTACCTACATCATGATGTGTCAGTGTAGATTACTAGTTCCTGAACTTAGCTACCAAGAATGCTTTATTGATCTTTACCGTGCCATTTATTGATCAAGTGCTTTAAAGGATGGTAGGGAAGAGTTCGTTTACTTCTTGGATGGGTATACTAGTACAACCAAGTGGCAATCACCCTAGAAGAGCAAGAGAAGATGACTTTCACTTGTGCGTTTGTTACCTATTCCTTTAAGCAGATGCCCTTTGGATTGTGTAATGCACATACTACATTCCAATGTGTATACTGGTTATGTTCGCGGGACATGGTGGGCAGTTTTTTTAAGGTTTTTATGGATGATTTTTGGGTTTATGACGATAGTTTTGATGCTTGTCTTGTGCATCTTGATCGAGTACTATAGAAATGATGCGAAGTGAATATTGTGCTTTTATGAAAGAAGAGTCACTTTATGGTGACTGAAGAAATTGTGCTTGGTCATATGTTGAGATGCTACTTTTTTGGGTTTTTAGTTAATTGATGAGAAATAATGAAATATGCACAAGTGTGGTTGTTTCAACCTAAAGAAGTCTCAAACAAAAATTGATTTTTTTATTCTCAAGCAAAGAAAAATAAAAAGAGACAAGAAATGCTATTTATTTACATGTATAACGTACATAGTCATACTCAGGGAGGCTATAAATCCCGAGGTTTATTAAACAATGAAAATTAAAGAATTAAAGAAGTATTTCTTTAAGTTTAGGTGTCTGGTTTTCAATGCGTTTGTATTTTTAATGGAAATTTAAATTTATATTTTTTATGTTTTCTGATTTTGGACTTTTGTGATTTTTTTAATTTTGCAAATGTTTTCTATTTTAATTTTTAAAACAAGAAATGTAAAAGATAATGAAAATAAAATAATAGACACTCTTTTTTATATTTTGTAAATATACTAAAAATTTCTAGAAAATTTAAATAATTTTTTTTTATTTTGATAAGTATTTACTATTTTTGTGATTTTTAAATATTTTTTGATTTTTTAGGATTTTTAAAATAATTAAAAATGAGAAATAAACAAAAGAGAAAATAAAGACATTGATAATAAAAATAATAAAATATGGACACAAAGGAAGATAAACTTACAAGCTTTCACTCAAGCTATATTATGTATTTTTTATTTTTTCACTATTTTTATATTATTTTTTTAGTGTTTTCTGTATTGTTCTATTTGCTTGGTTTTTATAATGAATTTTCAAGTAAATTTTTTTATAGAAATTAGAACCACAAAAATACACACAAAGACAAATTTTTTTGGAACTTTTCAAACTATTTTTGAATTTATTAATTATATACTACAAACAAAGCAATTCTTTGGTTTTTAAATTTTTAAAAATAAAATAAATAAATTAATTTTGCAAACAAAAATTAAAGGTAATAGAAGTTATTAGCAGGAATCTATAAAAAAGTTGAGGGAGTTTTTGAAGGTGATTAACAAATTATTAAGCAAGATTAATAAGAAAACGATTATTCTGCAATACAGGGGCTAAAGTGAAGGAAAAACTTTCTTACGGGATTAAAAGCATAACAAAATAAGAAATACTATGATAGAAATTACAATTTTCCCAAATGAGGGCGTGTGCCAGTGCACGTGATATGTACTGGCACAGACCTCGAGGGGAATAAAGTTATTTCAAGGATTGAACAGTAACATAAAAGATCGAAGATCTTATTATAAAATAACCAGAAACTCACGTGCAAAGGCACATGTTGCAGTTAAAAACAAGATGAAATAACAAATATAAACATAATAAAGGGTCACTATGAAATTTTTCACACCATAATATCACACACCTGTCCATAAAATCATCGAGCATGTGTGCAGCGCATGACTGATCCAACGACTCTATTGCACTCGCATGAGATTTAGTCATTTGCTCGCATCTGGTGCTTTAGCGTACGACAAGGATGCAATTTGGTGCGCCTTGTTCTTGATCAGACAACATAGCGACCACTTGGAAGAGCTCTCAAGGAAGTTGGCGAACTCCAATCGGCCAGAGCTTGGTCCATGGCTCCTCCAAAATGATGTTACTGGTTCCCGAAGGTTCGCCGCGCCGACTGAATGTCCATATGGTCTCCAATGATGCCCAATCGTGGACTTGGAGCTTTAAAGCTCTGAAAGTGAAAGTTGAGTCCCAAATCTCGATCCAAGTTCCCAAAAGCGATCATATGTCATGCAAAGTTATTCTTCTGCTGGAAGGATAATGTTAACCATGCGAGCCCGAGGCGAACCATTCCTACATAAAATTTTATTGTAATATTTAATTTATCAATAAAACTTATTGATTCTTTTCACTCACTTTTTGAGATTAAATGAATAAATGTACTATAAGGTCCCTTTGTACAAATAGGGTTATGTACCGTGGCCATCTTAATAATCATACAACTATTGATTCAATAATTGAATCATAGAGGTTGGTGCTTGGATGAATATCTAATGAGTTAGATTGAGGACTCATCAAACACTGTGAAATGATTATTAAGTGTTGATCTCCAACCTGAGTAGGAGACGACAACCCCTTTCTCATTAGGCTGATATCTGACCGACCTCTTGATGCAGGTCCTGCGCATGGGAATAGAGATTCAAAGGTGTCAGAATAGTTAGGTCAAAGGGTTGACTTAACGAGATCGAGATAAGTAATTTTTATGTTGAATACTGTCACGATATAGGCACAAATCCTCTGACCGGAGACAGATGTATTGCTATATGTCTGAGTGTGTACATTTGGTAGACCAATAGGTTGATGACCTAACAAAGGTATATATACCGGTGAGCTAGTGTGCATATGAAGGCATATGAGTAATACGATCTCTCAATGGGATCATACAGGTTCACTTATGAACCGGAAGACATGAGCTCACTCATGAGGTATTGGGACCGATCAAATTCCATGCATGGTCATCGTGCTTTGGAAGCATGATAAGAATTTGAAGGTATGATATATGCTTTTGGAAAGCGTATGATAGATACCAAATCCCAATGACCAAGAATGAGAAACATGATGATGAAACCCTAAAGATGAGAGTGTAAAATTGATTTATATCTTCAGGTTTGTCATAAGTCTTCCAGTGTATAGGATGTACAGGTATTAGGAATACTTAAGGGTGACGTAATCATAAATGATTGTATAACCATGACACTTCCATTCCGAGGGAGTGATGAAACATGTTCGGATTTTAATGACTCCTCTCAATATAGACGTAATCTAATCTTGGTCTAAATGTTGACATTGATCTGAATGAGATTCAGATGCGATGAGAAGATTAGATTTCGGCATTAATTAAATCAGGCATCTATGAGAGGTCCATGAGATCTGGATTTGAGATGAAATATCAATATCCAAGTCACTATACGTGGAAAAATAAAATCGCCCCTCCTTATCTCCAAGTATCTACGGAGAAAGCACATTATTCTTGAAAGAGTTCAAGAATAATTCCAAAGTTGAATTATATCCAAGCACTGATAAAGTGATAAATAAGTGTGATTTAATTATCATGAATAATGTGAATTTGATTCATATGATTTGAATGCATGAGAATGATAATTCAATATAATTAAATGTGATTTAACTATTATGGATATGAATAATGTGGATAGCTCTATCCAATTATTCATGTATATTAGAATTGTACTTTATAATATATTAGAGAGAGACCAATTGTGATTTTATATTTGTTGGTTAATTATTAATGTGAATTAGATTCACATTGAATTATTAATTGAAAATATAACATTTTGTTTTGGGTTGTGAATATGACTCACATAATTCCAATGGCATGATTGCAATATTCACAACATAATTATGAATTATTTTTTTGTGAAATTATTTACGCTAAGAGTTGCTATAAATCTCGAAGATATCATGAGATAATGAGATCTCATGAGAAATTGAGGAGATGGACTCATTCCACCCCAAGAGGGTGGATGGCCACTTATCTCCACGAGGAGAACGGTGATCGCCCTCCCCCTTTAGGGGATGAGGTTAGTCTCCTCATTATCTCAATACTAGTCAAATGATTTGAATTTGGAATTAATTATATTAATTTATCAATATAAATTGATTTAAATTAAATCAATTGTTGTTGTGTTTTTTACAACAACATCATGACCATTGAAAGAAACACAAATCCAGTCACACCTATTGATTGTGTGTTGTCCATGGATTGGGATCCATGGACTCTCAAAATCCTATATAATAAGAGACATCCCTTGATCTTTGAGTGACACAATCACAACATCTCTCTCTCTCTCTCATTCTCACACCAACTCTTCTCCCTCTCCTTCAGTAGTCGTCCACTCTTCTCATAGAAAGAGACCGCCTTCATCGTTGCTGCATCATTGTGCCACCGCTTCGACGGCTCTTGGGTGTCCGTCTTCTTTGGTGCATCTCGCTCGTGAAGAAGGTATTTGATCTCGTGAGACGATATCAGGAGATCCATTACTTGGATCATCAACTTGGATTGCGAGAAGCACACAACTCATCCCCGCGCTCGCAAATGTCTCCTCCAACGAATAAGACTTGAGACAGGAGGTCTCTTATCTTAGAGGCTCAATCAAAACCACTCTACAATAGGTATTCCTATATCTATTATGTGTTTAGATGAAACACTCCGAGAAATGTGGTTTCATCTTAATTTTTTTAAATTCCGCCGCATCGAGCAACTAGTGCGACTAGTCGCTTTCGATCGTATATGATGTGATCCTCACGCTTTCGTGATGCTCTTAAGGATTGCTCCATATTCTTAAAGTGGTATCAGATCCTTAGGTTGGAGATTTTGTATACGATCCATGAATCTAGGAAGATTTGGGCTCATTAGGTTTTGTGAAAAATTTTATCGCATTTCATTTTTGCAGCCCTATTTTGCGATTATTTTCGGACCTATTTAAATTGATTAAACATGACTTGAATAATATTCTCCATTAATTAAGGAAACTGTGTTCTTTGAGTTTGCATAATTTGGAATCCGATAACTCTAGTTATGATCATTTTAATGACCATATATCCATTCTTTCGAGGATGGTGAATCATAACGTAATTAAGGAGTTAGTTACTATTTTGCAATGTCTAGAAATGCATGCTAATCACTTGGGTTCTATTTTAAATCAAATTAGCAACTTTTAAACTTATTTTGCATGATTTGGATTTAAAAATAAATGAGATGTGCTAATTTTAGTAAGTGAGGGTCACAGCTGGAAATTGCAATCCTTATCAAAAACCTTGTGATTGTCATTTAATAAACTAGTTAAATTAATGATTAATTTCCTGAAATAATTATGGATAAATATTTGAGAAATATTTGATGATAATTGTTCCCTTAAATGACATTGCCTTAACTAATAATTGATTAGATATGATCTCAATTACAAATTGGCTACTTCATACACTTTCCAACAACACATGTTGCTTGAATAGGTTTGGAAATTTGTTTAGCAAATTTCATTATAATCAAAATGGTTTTGATTATTACTATATGGTATAACTTCTGTTGAAAAACCGATTATCATCTCTGATACTAAACCTTCTAATTTTAGAAGTCATTATACATAAAAAAGGTTGCAGAATCTTACGGAAGCATCTATTATGTCATCGAATCTCGATTTTTCATATATAAAAGTAACTAATGTATACCATTTCTAAAATTACTTCCATAATAACTATGGACAATCGTTCCCAAGTGAGTAAATAAGGTTTAGCTGATCTTAATATTAAATAATTTGCATAAACAATTAGAACTTGACCTGATTTTATGCATGGTCATATTTGAACTAACACACATTTTGAAAAATAAACTAGTATCCACAATAATCATCGGGGATGATTCCTTGTAATAATCATGATGTAAAAAGTGTCACAAATCCAATGGATTCAAAATGATGTTATTGGGTGACACGAGATTAAAAATCTTGTCATTTTCATCCATTAAACAATATTAAAGTTTGTTTAAATTTATCCATTACTTTATATTTATTTACCAACAACTAATTATGAGTTATTCAATGTGAAGCTGAGTACAAATTTCTAATTTTAGTCGTAGGTGTCGAAGCCATCATGTCTAGTCGCCTAAGGGTTTGTTTGGTAATTGGGCCGGGATAAACTCATGTGAATAATAGCTGTTTGGAGGTTATGACGCTTGGAGAGGGTTGTAATGGTAAATGTGACGTGATATCACATTTATTATATGTTATATTAGCTTTTTCTAATGATTATAATATATATTTTTTATCAAAAACATGATTAAAAAGATATTATACCGAAGAAATTATATTGTCCATGCAAACAATCCCAACCAATCCCAACCCAAGGATGTATGGATGGAATTCGAGATATGCCAGGATACCCTAATTATCCTGTCAACCAAATGGACCTTAGTCTGCATCACTCCATCTTATTGCTCAGAAAAGTAGGTACTGTAATACTCAGAGCAAGGAATTCCCAGACAAAATAAAAAGATCAGCATAGGCGGTTATGTTCTCTTTTGTCCTCGGGTCTCCACCCAACAAAAAAGGAAGAAATAAAGAGAGAGAGTGGAACGGGGAATGGGAACAGAGGAATCGGTGGAAAAAGGAAGAAATAAAGAGGAAGAGTGGAACGGGGAATGGGAACGGAGGAATCGGCGGCGGAAGTTCTGGAGACTCTGTGGAGCACGAGGAAGACTGGCCTGTCACCCCAACAGAAGCTCTCCATCCGTTCCCTTCTCAATCTCGATTCTGTCCCCGATATCACCCCTGTGAGCAACCTTACCCCTTTTTTATTCTCACACAAGGTTCTTAATGATCTCTCTACTCTTTCTCGGATGCTTCTAGTTCTCTGTTTTATTCTTTTACAATAAAAACAGAAGTTTACAACATAACTCCAACAAAGAGGCCAGCATCCAGAAATAATTTCCGATTGAATGAAAATCAACTGCATGCCAATCTACTATTTGCTGTAGAGAGCAATCCATTCGGACTAGAGTTGGGGGTTGGATCCGTGTATCCTCTATTTCCCATGATTAAAAGCACAGATAGGGTAGCCAACGTATGTGAATCTGAGTGATGCGGAGAGAGTGGGAGATGATCTTTAAAGGGTACAGTTGCGAGGATGATTTGAGCATGGACATGCTTATTTGAAAAAATTGTGTTCTTATTCTCACCTAGCGTGGTTGCCTTGCTCAAGTTGAAGGGAATTGCCGTGATGCTCGTATCTTTGATTTGAGCCAGCAGCCAAGGCACATACATAGCTATCGTGTGGAAGTGGCCCAGTTCCTTGTGTACATTCCAATGGCTTGCGTTTCCTCGTGCCACCAGTATCGTAATCCAGGAGCGGATCCTTTACGGCGATGAATCAGAGAGTGCTATGACTTTTTTTTGTTAATTGATGTGTACATTTTATTGTTTCGATTTGTAGAAATGGGGCATGGACTGTTAGGATATGAATTATCTTAAAACTCATGGTAACCCAATCTACATCACATTTTCATCTTAATAACAATGGCTGACTTTTCTCACATAGTTGTAAAATTTTGTATATAATAATTTGTCCTAACTCAAGTGATTCTCATGCGACTCATTGCAGTTGTGGAAATTTTTGCTGATGTCTTTGCAAACATGTTGAGTGCTTAAATTGTAACCGCAACCTTAGGGATATTATGATCATCTCATTATATGAGAGTTGACTCCTACTGTAACCCTAACCTTAGGACTCCATCTATATAAGGAGCCCTAGGGTTCTTATA